>VZTB01011867.1:1613438-1624054 GCA_013397245.1 Thryothorus ludovicianus | reverse complement strand
GGCTGTCCCCGCTCTGACCTAGGGAAGGGACACGGCACAACCGCTGGTTGTCCCCTGGGCGGTGCCGGAGCCCTGAGGGACGCGGAAACCTGCCCAGAGGCTGCCCCGCCGAGGTGCTGCCCTCAGGTTGTTTTGTAACTCTGCTTAGTAAAAGCACGTTCCTTGCATCGGTCGCTCATGGCATGACATGGTATTTTACATGTATTTGGCTAAATCAATCAGAAATTGCCGAGAGGCAACGAGCAGGAGCGACGTGCGTGTTTCCCCGTTCACTGCCACGGGATTACGTCCAAATATCCTGAGTCATGTTGGGCTTGTGCTGTAGGTGCGAGCACGTCCTTTGCCGGCAGCGCAGGGCCCCTCGGCTCAGGGTTCATAATATTAAAATGCAATAAATGCCTAAACCATAACTTTGGTACTAGCGGTGTCTTATTGCTGCTCAATATTTTACAAAGGAGTGTAAGAAGGGATTATACTGCAGTGCATTTTTAATTGGATGTCTGTACATCACTGCACATATATTCTGAAGTTACGTAATGTATTTACCCGTTTTTTATCTTTGGAGTTTGTCCTTTTTTTTTTTTTTTACTGTGAGAAACTACTCAGTGTGCTAAATAAACATGAAAAACCTGAGTTAATTTCACATAACTCATTGTGATTGAAGAATTGGAGGATGTGTGTGTCAGGATTGGTGATAGGTCCACACAGGTCAAACAGTCTTATTCATGGCATGAAGAGAGCCTGCGTATTGATTTCCTGTGTTTAAAAAAAAAACCCCAAATAACTCTTATCTCTGACTTCATAAGAGATGAATCACTTTTACTTGCAAAGGTTTTGCCTTTAAGCATTTAGCTTTTTAGTTTGCTTCACAGGAGTTACTTAACTATCAGAATCACAATCTAGTGGAAAAAATACAAAATCTTCAATTATCGTTATTGCTTGTGCAAGTTTTCAGTTTTCATCCTACATTTCCTTTGTTAAAATACTGAACACCCCCTTCCTGTTTTGAGTTCTGTTTCCCTCCCTTTGTTGCTTATATATTATGTGTCTGTTCTGGGTTTTTAAATAGGAGTTTCTTTTCCCGTAATTAATTCTGCTTTAAGAGCTCACCCATCACGTACACTATTGTTATGCTCATTCATTAAAAAATATGTTGTCTCTTGTCAATTAAAAACATTTGTTAGATAATCAAACATTAGTAAGATAATCAAATGAACAGGCAAGTGTTAAACTACTGAGAATTACTCTACTGAAACCTTTGGAATTCCAGTTTTGCCTTGCATACTCAAAAAGCCAAAAATGGCTCTTAGGATATTAGCAGTACCTCAAAAATATTTTTGAAGGTAGAAGTCTTATTACAAACAGGAAGAAATTTTAAATGAGCATATTAAATAATGGAAATCACTGGAATGGGTTACCTGTAAACAAACTGAGAACTTCCATGAACTTTTAGGGCCTGGATTTGAACAAGCAGTTATTTTTTATTAGTTTGCAACTAAGTCATAAACAGCTTTGAAATGTTTAACTAAGAATTTACTACTATTTATACCACTTCTCTCATAATGAAGTGTATCAGAGGAGTAAGTGAACTGCCAGAGGGACTTAAGCCTTGGCAGTACAAAGATGCCTGACCAGATTTGGCTCTTGATGCAGCTTGCTGATGTTGGTGGGCTGGAAGAGAGGGGAATGAAAAAGGGGCTGTTGTGTTCTTACTGCAGCAGGGCCGGGGTACTGTGTTTGTTACCTGAGGCCAGACTGACCACAAAAGTGCTCACTTCGACTAAAACCAGTTCTCTTTAAATTGGGATCAATGCCTGATGTGAACCCATTTAATTTCAAATGCTGAGACCAAAAGCAATCTATAAGAAGGCCACACAGGACAGGATTTGTCATGATTTTCATTATTTATGTAAGAACATAAACTTGAAATCCAGGCTCTTTGATGTCATCAGAATGACTGCCTGAGTCATCTTTTCTCTCTAACTCAAAACGTCCATTGCTTTTTTGTTTGTTTGGTTTTTTGGTTTGTTTTTTTTTTTGGTTGGTTGGTTGGTTTTTTAACTTTGGTGGGCAGAGCCAGTAAGTTTCTTTCGACCTGTGTCAATTCTTAAGTCTGATCCACTGCACCAACACACAGAGAGAAGTACTGCCTTAACCAGGGAGGGTAATAGATGAGCAGGAATTTGGGGCAACTTCATCTGGTACCAAAAGAAACGTGGTGCTCTTTGCAGAGAACATAAATATTTCACCAATGCACATTACATCAGTAAATGTGTAATGCTAAATGTGTAATTTTCAGACAATTGATTCTGCATATGGGTCTCATACTTATCTTTTAAATAGATGTTTTCTTAAAGGGATTGAAAGAATTTAGTGCATTTCAGTTCTAATCTTATGAAATGCCTGTTTAGTTTTCTTGTTAAAATGTTCATGGGTTGTCTTGGCATAAACAGTGACAGCAAAATGGATATGCTACCTAGCTTAGTTGTCAATTTTTCTTTAATTAGAATCCAGACATCTGATGATAATACAGGTAAAACTGACAGAAAAAATAGACTGGTATCCTATTTGAAATAATACTGATACTTAGTGATTAATAATTTCACCACAGGTTTCCTCATGGACCACTCCAATTGTAGCTGATTGTTGAATAACTCTACCTCTACTCTTTTATTTCCTGCAAGGAAATAGAGGGACAAGTGCAGAACTTGCAGAGTGGTCACAGGAAAGTGCAGTCAACACACAGCCACTGTTTCCACAATTTGTTTTGTAAATACGATGAAAGTCAGAAGTATCCAATATCTTCAAGCTGCAGCAGAATCCTGACCAGTCTGAAACAGAGAACAGATTAGGCAACAAATACCTTCTAATGAATATAAAATATAAGACTTATAATTTATTTTACCTATTCTTTTATAAATTCCTAGCAATGCAAGAAAAATACGGATTTCCATTGCTCACAAATAGAAACAGAAATGGCACACCCTTAGAAAGGCAAGCACTGAACAATACTGTAAAAGGCAAAAGCTTTGTAAATATTTTTTTTCAAATATAGATTTTATAGTATATAGATTTTTTTTAAAGTTACACATCTGTAGAATTATGGGTATTTTGTAAGGTCTCCTTCCCTAAACTATGTTTAGGGACATAAACTATGTACTGAGTGACAGTACAAGTAGTACAAGAGCAAATTGATGATCCTTTTATTATTATTATTTGTTACTGCCCATCACTGGAACCTCTGAAAATCAGTACTTCCTAAATTAGTGCTGTGCTAAGGCCTCACCTTGACTTTTGTGGGTTGCATGAGCCAGAAGCACAGGAAGGAACAGCCTTGAGGAGTCCCAGGTCAGGCTTAGTGAGAAGCCTGGCCTAACAGCTGTGAGGCTTTGCAGTACCTTGTGTCATGTAAACAATAGGATTTCTTTATTTGGAAGGGTTTTGACATTGTTATTACTGGTGAAAGTGGTATCAAGTACCGTTCTAGGTCCATTTTTAAAAATATTATTGCTTTGATTTTCTTGAGTTTGTAATGCTTTGATTTTGGATATTAACTTGCAGTTTGTTATAATATTTTATGCTCCAAAGAAGAAATACATTTTTATGTGGCTTGTTTGTGTTTGGTTCTTTTGCATTTTTTTTTTACTTCTTTAGTATTTGTAATAAGAAATTGAAGTTTATGAATACAAAACAGGTATCCCAATTCATTTGCTACTGCCTGGTATGTCCTGCAGTTTGAAAGGAGTGCATTGAACTGATGCACCAAATCATGGCAAAGCAAATCAGAGTACACTAGCAGCTAAACTGTGATCACTTTATTAATCATTGCTTGAACAACAGCACAAATGGCCAGAGTGATTTGGGAACGCATGGTGTTTGTAAGTACTGAGGAGAATTGACAGGATTCAGACTGTTTCCTAATCTACCAGTCCTAGGTCAGCTCCCTGAGCACTGTTGTCTCCCCACATGCTGGAGCCAGAATAAACAAAACAATGCAGAAACCTATAGTCTGACAAATAACTTGACATTGTATAAATTGCTGCATACTCATTTGTTGCGTAGTCATTTCATGAAAAAATAATATTTTGACTAGGGAAAATAATGGGAAAATAATATTTTGACCAGGGAACAATGCATTGTGTCCAAAATGTTTAAAAGAATGACTGGTGACTTCAAGATACATGCATAAAGACAGCTCTGTTGCAGCAGAAAAAAAAGAATGATAACTTAGATCTACTACATGAAATTTTCATTTCCTCTGGTGAACAATGAACTTTACTTATGTAACACCTTCCTCATAACATGAATATAACGTACTTCACAGTATTCATAACCATTTACAATTTATTGTTGTTTGTAGAGATCTTTGAACTTTTCAAGTGAAAAGTACCAGGTTTCTATAAAGCTTTATTTTGTACTTACAGCATGAATATTAAATTTCCAACAACTGCTTGAGCTGTATTTAAAATTTAAATGCACAAAACTTTACTATTACAAGTTTTCTGAATAGGCTGTGTTAAAAGAAGCACACAGAAAACAGTTTGTAGTTGAATGTGAATACACTGTGCTTCAGGAATATGGATGTCCCAAACAGTTGGCATAAAATTGTGCCTTGAAAAGGATGTATCCTGTAAGGCACAGTGAGCCAGTGCAGGAATGTGGCCAGCACTAGTAGGACATTGAGGAACTACCTCACACAAAGGTGAATGACATCAAGCATTCAGATAATACAGTAAAAGGCAAACACATACAAAGAGTTCATATTTATTACAAATATTTAATGAAAATATGTTTAAAAATTGCATTTGGTTAACACAGTGACTGTAGACTAGATTTTCTAGCAGCTGTAGGTTGTTTTTGATGGAGGAGCAGATTGTTCTGTTGGTGGTAAATGGTTGTAAATGACAGTGAACAGCAAGAATGCAGAATATAAAATAAAAAAACAAAAGCTGCTGAATATAAATGCAGCAAGGTAAATGTGTCTGGAAGCTATAAAGAGAAGGAAGAGATACAAGTGAAAAATAACTAAATGGAAGAATATTCTGTACAACAGAAGATTATCAGGCTATTTGCAATGTGTTTATGTGAGAGAGCCTCTGTATTTCTTTCATGTCAAGAATTGTTAGTTATTAATTTACCAGTGATACAGATAAATGGCTAAAGAAACATTTTTCTGAAAAGGATATATCTTTCATCAAGTGCTAGCTCAACTAATGTATCTCTTCAATTACATTACTTTGCCATCTGGTTTGTTTATGAGCAGTTTTTTCTCATTCTATTTGTCTAAATGTTACTGGAGGTTTCCACCTCCATTGAGAATGAAATATGCATTTTACTGGATTATTTGAGAGACAGATTATCCTTTTATGAAATAATTTTTCAAGAAAACACAAGGAAATAGAATGATGCCTTGTTTAATTTAGAAAATGTCCTTTGTTCTTTTTCCTTTTTTTTTTTTTTTTCTGGAAATAACAGCTCTGCAAATTCAACCTTGTCTCAAAATTTGTTGTGTTGCCCAAAAGTCATCATCACTAGGGGTTCTGCAGTCACCACATTCAAGTGTTTTTCTTCCATCTGTGTGTATATTTATATGTACTACACACACAGTCATAGTAGTCACTCTGCACAGCAGAGCTATATGCTGGGGTTTACATTTTTAGTATAATGGTAGAACCACTCAAGATTTACATGGCTATTTTCTCCAAAAGGTTGTGCCTAGCAAACAGAAAGCAGCAGCTGCCTTCCTCTCACAGTATCTGCTCATAAAATCATAGGATTATAAAGGAGGTTGGAAAAGACCTCCAAGGTCAGGGAGTCCAACCTTTGGCTGAACACCACTTTGTCAAATAAACCGTAGCCCTAAGTGCCACATCCAGTTGTTCCTTGAACACCTCCCAGGGTGGTGACTGCACCACCTCCCTGGGCAGTCCATTCCAATGGCTGACAACTTTTTGGTGAAGAAATTCTTACAGCTGTGCAACCTGAGCATCTCCAATCGCAGCTTGAGGCCACTTCCTCTCGTCCTGTCTCTGGTTGCCTGGGAGGTTGACACCCACCTGGCTCCTTTCCAGTTGTAGAGAGAAATGAGGTCTACCCTGAGACTCCTCAAGGCTAAACATCCCCAGCTCCCCCAGCTGCATCCTCATATGACTTATTTTCTGTACACTTCACCAGCCCCATTCCAACACCTCTATGTCTTTCTTGAAGTGACAGGACCAGAACTGACACAGGACTTGAGGTATTGAGCAATGTCTTTTCACCATGTTACAGCATTTCCACGAAAGGGTTATTTCACTATGATTTTCAGAAGCCATTGTACAATGATGCACATGATCTACAAGCCTTTTATAAAAAGGCATTGCTAAAAAAGGACTTGAACCACTTTCTGAAGACAATTACATAATTTCTGAATCAAAAGGGAAGGAGAGACATTTAGAATAATATTGTTTGGTTCACTGCTGCTACTATAAACAAGTATATTCCCAGCCCATGACCTGGTAGAGGTAACAGAACTTTCTTGGAACTGCAGCTTCCCTTCCTTTGCGTGCAGCATCCACTGATGGCTCTCTCCCATTTCCACCAGCAGGGGTAAGTGGTGATGTTTGAACAGTTCCATGTCCTCAACTCTGTCACCATGCTTCCCTAACGTGTACTAGCTTTGAGATTTTATGCACATAAGCTAATGCATGAAAACCACAAACTAGCTTATTTACTAGAGTAAATTTCAGGGGTAGATTCATATTCAAATTAAACCTGAAAGCAAAATCCCAGTAATTAACTCAAACCTAGCCAGATGATGTCTCAGCCAGGACTCTTCCATTTTTAACAATTCAGAAAATAAAGCCACCTAATAACTTCTTTAGAACATTTTCTAATTCTTTTTCGAAATGCTTAGATAACCAATATGATAAATGGGAACACTGAAACCTCTTCTATGCCAGGTTGCTTCCTTGTTGGTAAATTGTTATATCTGGTTCACCCAGCCACAGCAAGTACCTGAGCTATGGGCATCTGATACATTTACTGAACAGGAAGGATTTACAACCTTGTAACTGAACACACAAAAGCTCCAAAATATTTTATTTTTTTCATACCTCGTATATAAAGCTTACCTCACATATAAAGTTTAATGTCTGAAAATTCCTGTAAGTAAAATCATTTAGGATAAGTTATTGCATCAGAAAGTCTTGATAGCTCATTGATCTCTAAATACAAATTCTAAATACACATTTTTGCTTGTCAATAATGTTGCAGATTATTTTTTATTGGCAAAAAAAAAGGAGACAAAAACTGACTGTATTTGCTCAGATAGATAATTTAACTTGGCTACAATGACATGAAAATAAATTGGTGCCCCTTTTTATTAATAGATGGGGAAAAAAATCACATTTGCAATTTTTTTTTCCAAGCAGTCCTGTGGAAGGATAGAATAAATCTGGGAGTTGAACTAAACACTTGATGGCCAACTAATAAATGTTGTTTGAGAGAGTTCAACTTTTGGTAATTTTGCTATTCCATGGACAAAGAGGTGTGGGTTTTGTTAGTTTTATTATAGGTTGTGCAAGTTGAAACGCTTGAATTACTATTTTTTTAATCTATTCAGCGCTGCCATCTTGTGGCCAGGAGTGCAGTGAGCACCTGCTTCTTAAGGAAAATTAAAAGGGTTAAAGTAGATTAAATAATCACACGTTTTAAATTCTTCATAAACTTAAAAATATCTACAAGAATAATACTCAATTACTGTGTATTTTTATAATCACAAAATATTTGTTCCGTTTAGACAGTTCAGTATTTTGCGTGTTACCACATGAAAGACAAATACAATAAAAGTCTAGTTTAAAAATAGCTATAATGAAAGCTTCCTGCTTTCATTTATCTTGTTTTCAGAAGCAAAATATTATTTTTATTATTATTATCTGCATCAATAATGCAAACTAACTCACCTAGTAAAAATTCAATATAGCATGAATAGAACATAAATAATCCAGTCAATATTCTCATTTTCTACATGAAAAAGGCTAAGGAATATGTTACTCTAAAAATAGGATTTTAAATCAAAGACGAGAAGAGCAGATAGTAACATGGAAGGCATTTGCAAATGAAATGGTGATGGTGGGGAATGTGGATACTCATGATCAGTTCAGACTGCAGTCTAAACCAGCTTTTAAATAAAGTGGTAGGTGCTATGGTGGCACATTTAATGTAGTGTTCCTATTACCATAAGGCTGTGGGATTCCTAGTTCTGTACCAGAATAACACAATGTTAGATGTAGCATAAACATAAACAAAATAGACAGCTCCTTCCAAAAGAATTAATTACATAAAATAAAAGAAAACAAGTTAATGCAAACAGACAGAGAAACAGAAGTATCAGAGAAAAGAAATACACATAAACAACGGCAGAACTCAGGAAATACTGCTATACTGGTTAGGACAGTGAGCAAACTTGATAGCAGATTTAATCAAAGAAACATAGATTTGTATATGTGGTGGCAAAGTTTTAAGGTGGCATGTGCATGTAGTAGAAAATAACCTGTGTCACTCACTACTGTAATCAGCAATATATAAAGAACTGATAAGAATTTACTGGGAAGAAGTTGACTTCTCCATAGGACTATCCTACAAAAACTTCCAGAATTTCCATCTGTCCCCCATCTGTGTCTGCTATCTGCACCTGCTGAAAAATAACACAAAGCCTTGGTCAAGCAGGATTTAAAGTAGATCTGCACATCTGCTGTCATTAAGAAGTGCATCAAGACATGACTGAGGTAGCTGAGGACACCATTAATTGGCCAGGCTTTGCCAAATGACAACTTTCATTGCTGGCTGTCTTGGGCATGTCTGCACAGCAGGTTAATTCAGATGATCAACATCTGGGCTGCAGCAGGTAGGAGCAGCCCCACCACAGAGCTAACACTGAACTGAACTCACTGATGCATCAATCACCCACTCACATAAAGCACTGGTGCCTACATACATGTTTTAGTCTTGCTCTTGGCAGATACATTCTAATTATTTCTTCGTAGATTGTATGAGAGCCTTTGTTCTTTTGGAAGTGCAGGCAGCACCGTGGGAGTGGCAAGATGACCTTAGCAGCACACACAGTAACACTCACAGCTTGGCCATCTCAGACTCCTGCAATACCCTGCTCTGTGCTTTCAGGCAGAAGTTCTCTGGACATCATTAAGAAACTTGATGAAAAGGATATCCAAATTTTAAAGTTTTGTGACTTAAGTAGGAATTGTTATTTCCTAAATACATTTAAATCCAAGAACAATTTTATTATTTATGTAAATACCTTACATAAAAGCAGTAACAAATGTTCATGTTCTTCCTCTGAGTTGTGACTCCCTAATTGTGCTTCCTCAATGGCAGCCTTCTATAACAAAGTGCAGAATAGTTGAGGATTTGATACATAATTAAAGTCTGTGCTAATTGTGAATATTCATATTTCCAGAAAATTAATACATGATTCTCCCATGCTGAATGCCCAAAATTATTAGTTTTAAAAATATATCCCATCCTATATCTATGCTTCAGTTTATAACAGTTAACTTACGACTAAACTTCCTAATACAAAAGAAGTTCAGAAAATATGTACTGTGAAAAGCTTGGATAGTGTATAGATAAGGATGTTTTTCGTTAACAGCCATCTAACTTGCGATATCTGATCTTGTACAATTAATACATTCACACAGCATAATTGAATTGTGCCAGCAGATATTTGAACTTCTAAGGGTTTAACTCACAAATTTGTGTCTAATGCTACCACTAAAAAAGAGCCTTCAGTCCATAAAGACAGGAGAAAGTGCCACAGATACAATCTAACACTTGCAGAAAATAACAAGCACCCAAAAGCTTAAAGTTACAACCTACCTCCCCCCTAGCAAACAGGGCCGTAACTAGCCGTACAGAAAAATAAAGGGGTTTAGGGTGAAAATAGAGAAAGTTGAAATGGTGTTTTAAATGTCTAGGAGGAGCTAATAAAAATAATTTTAAAAGAGAGCACAAAGGAAAGCAGTAAGGCTTAATGATAACGCTGCAAGCACCGGAAATGAAATAGGCAAGGGCTCCATTTGAAAACAGAGAAAGCAATTATTTTGACACGAGTTTTGAGTAGTTTGAACAGTAGAGAATTGCCATACAATAGTTCCAAACAAGTGTCTGTTTTGCAGAAGGCTGCTGTCCCGTACGGGGAGCCCTTTTTTGGGGAAGCGCCGCGGGGCTCGGGGCGAGCCCGGCGCCTCCCGCAGCGCGCACGTGCTCCCGGGACACGGGAGCTCCCCGGATACTTGGTGTCCACGGCCGCTCCACTTTGTTACTCCCGCCCGCAACTTTGTGCTGCCCGGCCCGCCACGGCCCCCGGGGCACGGCGGGCGCTCCGCACCGGGGCGCGGTGCTGGAAGCAAGGGGAATTCCCTGCTGGGGGCCGGCGGCGGGACGGGGACACTTCCACCTTCGGAGGTAACGGCGANACCCCGGTAGTGGCAGCGCCGGCAGAGGGGCGGGACGCGAGCGGCTTTGGGTAATGGCAGCGCTGTGAGGACGGAGCGGGGCAGCGACCGCGGCCGAGGGCAGGAGCGAGGGAGGCCGGGCAGGGGTCTCTGACTCGGGCC
>VZTB01011867.1:1521789-1612774 GCA_013397245.1 Thryothorus ludovicianus | reverse complement strand
CCCGACCCCGCCGGGTGTGCGCGGGGGCGATCGGGCCCTGCCTCCCGTCCGGCCCCGGCCTCGCCGCGGCCCCCGCCCCGGGCCCCCATCCCGCGGCGGTGTCTGTGCGGCAGCGCCCGCCCGCCGTGTCCTGCCCCGGGTCCTGCCATTGCCCCGCGGGGAGGGCGCGGTGCGGCCTCTCCGGCGGGGCCGCTCATTATCCGCGGGCTGCGCCCTCCGCCAGTTTCGCTTTTGTTTTGGTGGAGGGAGAAGATGGGCAGCGGGGCGAGGGCGGGCAGCGCTGGTCACCTGTTTGACGCGAGTGCTCCTGTCTGTGGCTGCGCGCCCACCACGGGCTTGTAACGCTGCTTATCGCGGTGGTTAAATAGCTTGGACTTTTGGGGCGTTCTAGGATGCTGCAATGTTTATCTGTGTGAACAAATGTATCTAGTATGACAGCGGTATGTTTTAAAGAGTGAGGCGATGGAAGCCTCATCCTTTCATTATCCTGCTGAGTAAATATGTTTCAATAACATCTGTTTACCTTAGGGCTTATCAAACAGGTATGGCTTCCCACCCCTGAATAGCTGAACCCTAGTGTAGATATTCTGCCTGCTACAATTCTTACCGTGATCAATACAAGACATTTAATGATTGAAGTTGGTGAGCTTGTGAATTGCTGTGGAGCACAGCATACCCCAAAAAGCCCAGTGACTTACAGTAAAAATATTTATTAAAATGTCGGTAAAACACATTCAAATTCATATTTCCATAAAAGTTGTAAGAAAATGCCAAATAACAGTTACCTTAAACTATTGAACTCCAGAGCACTTGGATGACCATGTGGATGCTTTACATAGTATTAGGTTTTAATCCTTCTGAGCACGTTGTTACTCAGTATGGGATGTACTGTGGGGAGGACTTTTTCTCCACCCTTCCTTTTTCCCCTTGGTTTTGCTTGTCTTTTACCTTAGATCTACCACATGCATTTCCAAGACAGTGACCTCGAATATAGCACATCTTCATTACCACAGGCACTTATTATGATTCTTAATGTCTTTTGTGAACCATGATTATTTTTTTCTTGGGGTCAGCTGGAAATGCTCTCATGTTTTCCCAAAGAGGGGTATTAGGGCTTTTGAAGATTACCACTTCCTCCTCTCCCCTCCTGGAAGTGAGCTGTTGTTTTCCCCTGCCAAGGTTCATGTTTCTGTGAAACATACACTAGTGTGTTTTTTCAGCTTCCTTTTTTTGATGGATCTTTGTTTTGTCACTTCTCACTGATTTTTCTGTATAAGTTCCTGCCGACATACATGGATTGAATTAATAACCATGTTAAAAATGTGACAACATTTACAGCAGTTGAGGAGCTTAGTTAGTTGGGGGAGAGGGTTGTATGCATGGGTGCTCAAAGTTGCATCTGATTTTATTGCTTTTTTCTTATACTGAGACGTGATGTATCCCGTAAGAGCTGGTAGTGCTTAAGGTAGTAAGCTGGTTGCTAAATGGTTTTTTAGCACAACATTTGATTCTTTCCCTTACAGAGGTCTGCCTCTTGTGCTCAAAGTCTGTCACTAGCTTTCTACTTTCCCTTCTGACCTTGAAAATTTGGAAAGAGAAGAGTCATTTGTCCTTCTGTTTGAAATGGAAATAGAAGCATTCTTTCTACTTTCTATTGTAGTCTTACAATGTCGTGTTTCTGAGCAGGGACTAGACTTACTTTGTGCATGGCATGTCACATATCAAGTCCTTTCTAGATTAGGTGCATAGGACAGACTAGTGGAAACAAGAGGCCTTCACAGTTGTCTCTTTTTTAAATCACCTTACTTTTTCCCTAGTTTTATTTAGATAATTTAAAGTTAAATGGGGTTTTTTCACAATAAATGTCTTCTGGTGTTTTTGATAAGAAATTACTAACACAGCTTCTATGTTTTCAAGCCATGTCTTACTTGAAAGATCTCACTTTGTCCTATTGCATAGTGCAGTAAGCACAAGCTCTGCATATTGCCCTGTGTTTTCTTTTTCACATCCCAATCCAAGCTTTCAGGTTTTGTAGCTTTTCAAATGTGACACCAAAAATGTCTCATGAAAGCCTGAGGTGAAAATAGGCAGTAGAAATTTCATATACTCTGGGAGTAGTTTAGTTTGTTCTTACCCCAAATTTTCTTAGATACAATTGAAACAAATTTTGAATAAAAGTGAACAAATCAAAATTTACAGGAGAATTGTTTTCTTCAAGTGTTAAAAGAATAGTTTGGTGAGATAAAGAACTTCACAAAGCACAATGCTGTTAGATTAATTAGTGTTATGTTGTAGGCTACTAATGCAACATTAATGTTCCATTCCAAAGCATTAAAAATGAGGGAGTGTGAGGTTCATTTTGAAGGGGGTGGGTGTTCTCTGTCTCTCTTTCGTAGTGGTGCAACAGTGTACAAAGTTTAAATTGAAAAATTCAAAGGAAGTGTATATTTTTTTAATGATTGTGTAATGTTGTCTGACATGTTTATTTCTTCTACAGATTAACACTAAAGCCCCACAATGTCCTTGAAACCACGAGTAGTTGACTTTGATGAAACATGGAACAAACTTCTAACAACGATTAAAGCTGTTGTTATGTTGGATTATGTTGAAAGAGCAACGTGGAACGACCGCTTCTCGTATCCTTTAAGTGAAAAATCTGACTTAATGTGTTTGTGTGATGTGTTTAGCACAGAGTAAACCTGTGTTACATAAGTGATCTTGAGCAGCTTGTTGTTAGGCTGTACCTGTTATTAGAACTGTGAATAAGTTGAAAGGGATGGGAAATTCTGCACATTGGGAAGTATTGTATGTGAAAATCTCCATGCTGATAAAAAGTAAACTGGTCTCACTTTTAGTCACTTTTGGTAGCTCTAATACTTAGCTAAAGCTGTTCTTGCAGGTATTGAGCGTCCCCTATTCTGACAATGAGGTTTTCTTGTATGTTTAAGTGTTTGTGTGTAACAGGGGAAATTCCCAACACAGAGTGCTCATCTTTAAACTCAGAATGTGAGGGATGATGAGGTTGTACAGTGTAAAGATTTCTCCCTCTTCTCTACATTTCTAACTATACTGATAACTACCATAGTAGACTTATCTACAGCAAGGATTTATTAAAAAGCCTTCTTCCTTTCCTTCTACTCTTATTGCCTCATTACTCGTGACAGTTAAGCTATGTTTAAAAATAACTACTCTTTCTGCATTCATGTGGTCTTGCTGTTCAGGTCACAGCATTTGTGTTTTACATGTAAAATGGACCTGTAATATTTTACAAGATTTAATTTTCAGTGAACTTCTTTTAAAAGAAATATAACGTTCATAAGCAGTTATACTGTGCCCTGTGCCTATATATTCATTAGCCATTACATTGTGCTGAATAATTTGAGAATTTTGGGAGGCTTTGCACCTGTTCTGCCAGGAGTGGACACGGTTTAGTTTAATTACAAGGAGGAAGAATCATTTAGATTTATTTCTTTATTTGTTAATTCTTGTGGGTAAAAAAAGAAGCACCTGAGAAGATCCTTATACATAAGTTTTTACAACAGAAGCTTATTCTTTGTGCAAGAGCTTGACTCTAAAGTCTCATCTCCTTCTGAATATGTTAACCATTTGTTAGAGTTGCTTTCCCATGTGCCTGTGTATCGAGTGTGTGCATATGTGTACATGCATAACTCATAGTTCTTGTGGAGACTTTGTGGTGTAATAATCTTTAAGAGCTCTTTCATTTTAAAATTTTGTAATTAATTTCTGGGGGCATGACTTGCCACCTGAAGTGCTGAAGTCAAGTTTAAGTGACTACAGAATTTTAAAAAATTGGAATTAATTAGGTGGATACTTACATGCTGAGAAGTTCTGCAGTCATTTTTTCTAAGCAGCTTTTGAGGATTACATCATTCAGTCTTTATCAAGTGGTTAAATTCGCTAGCTTAAAACTTCAAACATTTAATAAAGGGCATCTGAAATAGATTTAAATATAAAATAATTGTTGCATGACATGTATTGATTCCTCTTGTCACACTGTTATGCTTACAACTTCTTACATGGAGGCCTTGTACACAAGTCTCTGTTGATCCTCTTTTGGGATTTAGTCCAGTTGATTAAACATCAGAAAAGGATCGCTTATGAATAG
This sequence comes from Thryothorus ludovicianus, assembly GCA_013397245.1. NCBI lineage: Eukaryota > Metazoa > Chordata > Aves > Passeriformes > Certhiidae > Thryothorus > Thryothorus ludovicianus. The sequence continues at coordinate 1,608,648 of VZTB01011867.1, read as the reverse complement.
CAGACTCAGGAAGCACTCTTGGAACAATCATTTGGCATGTAATTTTTAAGACCTTACTTACTATCTATCATCTCTTAATTACATTCCTTGGAAAGTGGCACTATCAGTGCCTGATTTGGCACAGGCATGAGCCTTTTGGCTCATGAATGGCCCAAGGAGTTTGTGTAACTTCCAGCTTGAATGTTGGTTGTTTAGTACTTCTGCTTCCTGTAGCCAAACTTTACGTTTTGAAACAAGCTGGCCAATGAGTATTCAACAACTTGGTGGAACTGGTAGTTCTACACAGCTGAAATAAAAGGATTTTCCAGGTTTTATACATAAAGAAGACCAAAGTATTAAGGATTTTTTTTTTAAATTTGATATTTGAAAAATACGTCATCTTGTTCTTTGTTAACTTTTTATTCTTTCTTTAATTCAATTTAATTGGAGTAATGTTTCTAAACATCTATGGGGATTTTAAAGGAAATGTCCTATTAACTCTTATTTTTCTGATTGCTTAATCAGCACAATAGGAAGATGGCAAATTATTTGAAATTATTTCATACAGATTATTTCATTGATCAGTTATCTGTGTAATGTGGAAACAAAGGATAAGATGCAGCAAACACTCACTGTTTCAATCTGGTGCATTCTAAGAAGTGTTAGCTTTCCCTTGTACTGTTTGAGGCAGCTGACATCCAGTGGAGTATGGACACTGACAGTATTTTAGGGATGACAGACTTGCACCTATTCTACTTCTAGAAGTAATTTTTGCCCCACTAGTTCCCCAGAACTTCTTTGTCTTGAATATAATATTTCCTTTGTAACTTATGATAATTTTATTGTTAAACATGGCTTATCTTAAAATAAACATTTTACCTCATACTTGAGATTCTAGAATGGCAATGAGCTGGGAACCACAATGGTGTAAGAGTTAAAATCTTCTGGAAAAGATTAAGTGAAAGACCATATGTGGCTTTATTTAAAATGTGAGTCATCTTGAGCCACCTTTGACCTTCAGATTTCCTTTTAAGATTCTCTGCAGAAAGAAATGTGTATGAACTTGTTTCATTGTCTGCTAAATGGGTGACAGTTGTGTCTCTGTTTGAGGTGTTATTGTGAATACTTTGTATCACTTTCAAGACTCTGCTGTTAATTGTTCAGTAGAATGGTTAACAGCAGAGACTTGAAAGTGATACAATGTATTGATAACAATATGGGAGGTCTTTTTAAGTTAAGACTTGGTTGGAGAGCAGCAGGGTAGTTCATCTGTACTTTGGTAACTGCCTTTTACCTAGAACTTTTTTGAACAGGTAGAACATCAAGCTCTTCCTGTTGTTGTTGTGAGTTTTCCACCCAGCTAAGTTGCAAATAAGAGGAACAGTACCCAGGGGCAGCTGTACTTCAAACAGAATTATTTTAAAAGTATGCAGCATGGCTGCTTGCTTTTTCTCATCATTTTTCCTCCAAGTTTGTTCTCCCTCTTCTAATGAACTGTTTTGCAAGGTTCCAGAAACTTAAACATATATCTTTAAAAATAACTGGCAGAGAAGGAAGAGTAAGTAGAGTTTGTGTGGTCATGATTCTTTCTGACTGAATCCTCAAATCCTCTACAAATTTTGGTTCTGTTACAGAAGATTGCTGAATAGAAATTTTCTCAAAGATGTACATTGGTCTCTTAGAGAATTATTAATTAGGTGCTTTTTTAACCCCAAGTGTTAAAAAATATTGCTGAACTTTTATAGCCTTGGATATAGTATTTTCTGGTTGACAGTAATTTTGTGCTGCCTTCTTGGTTTGGAAGTGCTTCAGTTTCCCATTGTTGGGCAATGCCTCTCAAATAGCAATGACCAAAGCACTTAAATCACAGAAGGGTTTTGATGTTCTTGTTCTCAATACAGAGTGAAGGCCCCAGGCAGCAGTTTGGCTGCAGCTTCCTCTGGCCTTTCTCACCCTGCAAAACTGCATGCTGAACTGGAAGAACAGATGGCTTTCACCATTAAAGATAAATTATTGAACAGTAAAGGCTTCTTCCTGTCGTTCTAGAGGACAACAGCACAGGAAAAATGTGCTTTAATTTTTTTTTTTTTGGTGTTAATAGAGTCACAACATTTTGAATATGACACTTAAATTTGGATTCTGGACTCAAAGATAAAATGGATAAAGAAACAAGCACAAATTGAGAAGGAAAGAACAGTTTTGCTAGAGTCAGATTTATTTCAGTCTCATGATAGCTTTTCTTTTGTAGAATTCTAGAGAAACTTGATATTCAGCAAGTAATATTTGGTTGATATAGCAGGGTGAGGTGCCTGTTCAAGTGCTTCTGTGATCAAGCTCTTAGTTTGTGTATATTAAACACAGAGGCAAATGTCTAGGAAGAGTACTAGATTCAGTTTTCTTCATTTGTAAAAAAACTTGTTCTTTAGAATAAGGAAAGGCATGTTTGGAAGATGTGCATTTTCATGAAGGAGTAGATATGCCATTTTCATTCTTAAATAGGATTATTAAAACTAAGAAACTTGAATTCAGAGGTGTTTGTTTGCTGGTTTCATCAAATAAACTGCCATTGCCATTTTCTTGCACTGCTATGGTGAAGACTGCCTCTTTCCTCTAGATTTGTGATAAGTAGTAGAGATCTGTAAGTTCTGGTGATTCAAGTAGGGTAGTTGTGGATCTAAAGAGATAAAAGCTTGTGAGTAAATTACGAAGATTTCTGAGTTTAATTTCTCAAAAATATCTTTGCATAGTGAAGTGACTTGTGACTTGAATTTATACTGAGGATGCATTTGGCTACTCACCATCCTTAGACTGAGAAAATTTGTTGGGGAGGGGAAAGTGTAAAAACCAATTATTCTTTGCAATCTCTTTAAAAGAGCATTTCATTCTTCGCTATTTAACTTTGTTTTGATGTTTTATTGGTCATTACTTTTCAACCTGGTGTAGTGCAGTAGTAGCTACTGTTACAAAGCAGTGAATGTTGCCTGTTTTGTTTCTCAGTGTTTCCATTTAATGCTTTCTGCTATTTTGAGGAGAATTCTAATAAAAATGATCTATGTGAATGAAATAACTGTACTCAAGATTAGATTCTGCTTAGGGTCTCAGATTCCAGATAAAGGACTTTTTCCTAATTAATTTTTCTGCATCAAAATCTTCTTTGTTTTGAGTAGTAATTCCATATAAAAAATGAAAAATGCATTGACACTATTCTTAGATTAATCAAGTGACTGTTTAACTGTCTATCTTATACCTCCTTTTACACAGGCATGTGCTTTTTTAGGGTAGACTAGAGGAAAGCAGATCTTGTGTCTTCCCTTAATTAAAGTGATATATTAAGTCCTTGATTTCTACCATGGCTGGCTTTATAAAGTGATGAGGCTTAGTGGTTAAACATAATGTTTTGCAGTAATTTTTGCAGAATTAATTAATTTCCCACAGTTGTTCATGTGAAGCTTGACCTTTCTGAAAGCAAAGTTCTTGGTCATAACGTCTCTTCCTCAAGTTACTCTTAAAACTTGATACAAACCAAAGGTGTAGCTCTGTGAGGTAGTTCAAGGACAAAACCCCCTTAAGGGTGGTTTAACAGTTTACTACTGCCCATTTAAGTTAACAAGTTCAACTGTTTTGTGGCTGTGATCTAAACAGGATTACTGAAATTATAATAATAGTAAAAAGAATACAGACTTTTTTTTTTAATCCACACCACTATTGTGATTATTTAATTTTCAATGTCCCCTGAAATTGTTTTACCTGTGGAGGTGAGGGCAAAATGCAGGGACTGTAAGTTGTTTTGGATTCCAGGAAAGAAAACCTGAAGTCGGCGTTGCCCTGTGTTTGCTCTGCTCTGTACTTGGCTAATCACATTCTTAATCTAATTCTTGTTTATTTCCATTATATGGGAAGAATGGAAATGAGAAGAGTTTCAGTTCATGTTGGCTGCAAATACAGAAGAATGGTGCCTGAAAGCTGCTTTTTCACCTTGAGATTGTTGCATATTATACATGGCAAATAAAAAGTAGAAGCCACATCAGTATGGGGCTATCAGAAGTTTCAAGATCTTAGCTCTAACATTGCCTTAGCATTCGCTATTTAGAATTTAATATTGATTCTGAAAACTTGGATTCTGCACAAGCCAGTACTTACACTAATTTCAGAAAATTATCCATTTTGTCTTTTTTTGCTTGAATGTAAAAAAAACCCCAAACCTAAACTGCATGTATAGAGAAGAAAAGGTTCTGTAAATCATAAACTTTGTTAAATCATAAACTTAGATATGTTTTCGCACTTTAATACAAACCTTGACTTTGAGCCCAGAGATATTTATGCTTTGTGTGTGGCCTATCCTGAACCTCTTGGAGAGAGACTTTATACTGAGACAAAAATTTTTTTGGAGAATCATGTACGCCATTTGCACAAGCATTACTTTTCAGTAATTGGTGTCTATATAGGTGTTCTTTGTCCTTTTTTTGACTTTTTGTCAAAATGAGACTAAATCACAAATGACAGTTGCAGAGACACAATACTTGTATATATGAAAAATATAACACATATCACACAACATATACATGAATGTAGGCAGGTATCATAGATACATGTCAGTATGCAACTAAAAAGAAATTATTTTCATCCTAAGCCAACAGTTATGTTTTATGTAATATGTTCATTGGCTTGAAAAGCAAGTTCTTTCTTTTACATTGAATGCTCATAATCAAACAAGTTAGGGAAAAATCTTCATTTTGCAAATGTACTATAGTTTGTCATTAGCTTTCTGTTTCAACAGTAAAGTATCTACTCCAGTGTTTTGGAAACTGATTGTATATATACTCTGTTAAAAAATTAAACAAAGATCTTCTGAAATATGTGGGTAATAACACAAATGCTTGGGAGGAGAGGAAATATTGGCAAATTATTTATTATGACAACAGCATTTGTATGTCTGTATAGCTGTGAGTTAACTTCTGTTTCACCAGCTAAGAAAGCAAATTTCACTAGAATCATGATTCACCATGTTTAATAAATAGGATAGATGAATGTTACTTCCATCTATACCAGTAAACAGAGAAGTAGATTTAAATGAGATGTTTATCAGTGTCTTTAGTGTCTTTATTGGGGTAAAGCATTGCACATTCTGGATAATGCTGCTCAATGGCTTCATGCTTTGGTACCTGGGTGTTTGACAAGATAGGCTGGGTGTCTTAATGAGCAGTTCCACTGTTACAGAGAGGATAATTCTGGCACTCTGGCAGATTGAATCTGTTCACTAAACTAGCTGAGAACTCTGCCAAGTAAGTTCTTCCTTGTTTGTTTAGTGAGCTGAATGAGCTCTCTTGGGATAATCAGGCAGGTGCCAGCACAGTGGAAGCTGTGGGAAGCAGCAGGAAACATACATCCAGTTTTTAAATTGGATATCCACCACTTATCTCTGAAGTAAACTTGTCTCTCTCTCTTTGCAAAATGCATAAGACAGAGGAAAGCATTCTCAATTCTGTTTTGTCTACCAGCTTTCCTTTCATGATTTTTTTACTCTTTTATGCATTTTTTTGTGTAGGCTTCTTTGCTGCTTGAGCCAGATTTTAAAATTACAAACTCCAGAGAGAATTAAAATTGAATTCCTAGGATCTCATCCCCTCTCACAAATTGTACTAATTAGTTTAAATTGTTGAACTTATTTGAAGTATGAATCTATTTTGAGAAGTTCAGTAGCTTTTAAGATGATGATTTTGCTTAAAATTCAAATGATTTGGGCCTAGATTTGAAAAACTTTAATGTATTCTACATTTATATATATCTGTATTTTGTTAAACTTGATTTATTCTGTGAATCTTCGTAAGTATAAGGACTTGTCTGTCCAGTAAGGCATAGTGGTTTTAAATGGTTGTAGTTGGTCAGTTCTTCTGGTGTGCAGTGCATGTGGCTGTGTGAATATAAAACTGATCTGTGTCAGTGAGGGAATGGTTCTGTGAGTTATCCCACCAGTTTGATATGCAAATATGAACCAGGCTTATTCATGCAGAAACTTCTGAAAAGATCAAAAGAAAATTATACAGTAGAGAGATTGCTATTTTTAAATTCAAAATAAAGCATATCCAGGTGTTCTAGCTGGCTTACCAAAACTTGGTATTATTGAGGTGTGTTAGCTTTTTGGTCATTGCCACAATTCTGAAGATGCAAATGCTATTCCAAAATGATAATCCCATGATAACTTTCTATGTGTGCTATTTTCATACTAATTCTGATGTTTGGGGGGGTGTGCCTTCACAGAGAGTTCTGGAAGCTGAAGAGCAAGTGCTGGTTATGTATCACAGATACTGGGAAGAGTATAGCAAAGGGGCAGACTATATGGACTGTTTATACAGGTAAGCTTTGCAAAAGAGTTGTTAAACCTTTGAAACTATTAAAATGATCTGCAGGTTAAGTTGAAGAGTATTGATTAAAGAGAGCAATAGATGAATATGCCTCAGATCAATTTTGGAGAGAATATAGTTCTGGTAGCAGAACTTGATAAAAAAATCAATAATGCCTCAACAGGTAAATACCCAAGGTTATTTCTAAAGTTCTTTCATTATTAATATATTCCACTTGATGTTACAGTGCCAAATGTGTTGGTGCTAATCAACCCTGCAGTGTCTAAGCTCATAATCCTAGGAGTTCTTCTACAAGGATGGCACTGTACTGCAATATGCAGTTGAACCAGCATGGTTTGAGTCAAAGCTTTAAGATATTCTGGTTTTTATAAATCAGTTGGAGTTCTTTTCTTTTTGCATGCCTGCTCTGAAAAAAGTACCATAATTTAGTTGACTATTATGTCCTAAGTTCTAATTTGTATAATTCTTCCAGCAATGAAAACTGATTGATGTCTGCAGGTGGTAATATGAAAGTTATTTTAAGATAGATTCCCTTAAAATTTAATTAAGCTTGCATCTCTGCTTCTAACTTGATAGACAATATTTGAAACACTACTCAAATGTGAGACACTTTTGAGCAAAATTCATAAAATGTGAGATCAATCATGTAATTGAAAAATTAGTTAAATCCTTTCTTTCTTCAGTGTTGATTTTGGTTTGGTTTTTTTTGCACCCATCCTCCTCGGTGCATTTTGCTAGGAAAACAAATCTGGATTTAGTTTGAAAAGTAAAATCCCACATGGGCTTATCTAAACCAAGGTGATAAAATGGATGGATTAAAGAACACTGAAATAAACTTTTTCAGTTGTGGTTTTTGTTAGTTCTGATGGTAAAAAGAACAGATAAAAACAGTGCTGGATATTAGGCCTTATTAGTATCTTGGTGCTGTAACTGGTTACATAGATACTTTTAAAAAATCTGGTCTGCATACTTTAATTTCAAGTGATTGGAAGGGTTTTCTTATCCAGAAAATTGAAATTAAGTCATTTAAAGAAAAAAAAAGGAGCATTACAATTGTTCATAATAAAATCCTGAAAACTAAAACACATGGTGTGTTTCATTGTTCCAATTTGTCTTTAAAATATTTGCAACAATGCCAGCATATCAAGGTATAGCAGTTTTTAGTTTTCCATGCTTCTCTTAGTTCTCTTTTTGTATGTGCTGATGGAAGAGAGAGAGGGCAAGTGACGGGAGTGTAGGGCTTTCCTTTTTGGCCAGTTTATTGAGAAAAAGCAGATTGGCAGCTGTTGGCTTTGTTCATATGGGAGAAGATGGGAAAATGCCACCAAGGAGCCTGCTTAAGGTTGTTGTTTCAGCTGTTCCCAATGCTCTCCCAGGTTTGGTATGACATGGAGGGCCTGTGGTCTTCTAGAGAGACCTGCATTTACAGTTCATGCTTGGTATCGATGGTAGCAGAGGGTTACAGTACTCCATGAGAGTCTGAAAGTAGCTCAGGCCACTCTACTCCAGTTTGTCATCACTGCACTGTGACAAGTCTTCCTTCTTTGGACTCTTTGGTGTCCTAAATTCTTTCAAGTTTACAGGATTTCACGGTGTGTTCCTCCTTTTCTCCTTTGCTTGGCTTCTGCCTTCATGCCGAGAGTGTTCAGACATCTCTGGTCTGGTGCAGCCTCTGAAGCCTGAATCTGCTTCAGTATTCTGGCTCTTTTCTGTGTCTGAAACTGAGCATCTCAAAAATTCTGGTTAGATCAGAAATTTAAAAAACCTTCTTGGTTGCCTCATTTAAGCATTTCTAATGTAAGAAATATTGTAAGTGTTGTTCTGAAGTATATTAGAATTTTTTCCTCAGTTACCTGGGAAAGAAAAGAATAGTTCAGTTTAAAAAAGGTTACAATATTTGTTTTATGGGATTACTGAGAATCCAGAGGGATGTTTTAGCAGGTCTTATAAAGAATCCATTTTGTGTTCTTTGTAAAAACTATACATACAGTGTAAAATACTGAATTTAAAAATAACATTTATAGCATTTCTTCTTTATAACTGTTACCTAAAATAATTTCTGAAAATTCTTCTCTTTGAAATTTATCTGGCTGTTAGCTAGGTACCATGACCTGAGTAAGGGATCATAACTGACAAAAGTTGCCTGTTAAATTAGCAGTACAAGTAGAAGAAAATGCTTTTAACTTAAAAATATCTGATAGTAAGAGTGTTTTTCTAACATTAAAATAAACTACTATCATTCTAATACTGATCTGTGAGTTTAGGAGTTGTTTTGTACATATATATATGTATAAGTAACAGAGCAGTACATGTTGAAAGGTTGGATTCTTACACAAGTATATTGCTTACCAAGAAAATGCAGACAGTGATATTTCAGGTTCCTGTTTGATCTCTCAGTTACTGACACTACTATTTTAATGTGATGTAAATTCTTTCAATGTCATTTGTATTATAGTATTTTTCTACAAATAGCAATAGCGGTGATTAAAGGAGGTTTTATTTTGTGATGTGGAGGACATTCTACAATTCTGAGCTTAATTTAAAAAGCCTTCTCTTTTTGCCTGTTTTGATTAGAATATCTGAAGTTTCCTCCCTGATTCTCGCCCGGAATGCGTGGGGAGGTCGGCTTCTACGGGAAGTGGCTGGTGTCTTATTGAGAGACACGGCTTCAATCCGTTTGCTCAGAAACAGAACTTTTAGTAAGGAAAAAGTAACAAACAGTATGCTGTGCACAGTACATGGAGCAATTTGGAAAAAAGCGCAGGCTCTGTGTCCCATGGGGTCTTTTATACATTTTGGGCAACTGAGCAACTGGGGTGGGGACCAAAGGAAGTATCCAATGAGGAAAGAGTGTTTAGGAATATTACAATTTCTGCAGCAAAAATGAACCGATTGTAACGGAGAACTTTTTAATAATAACCCAAAATTGAAATGGTGAGAAACCTGGAGTGGGTCTTTGTTCTCTTAGTGATGCTTTCTGGATGCTGACCTGGAACAGAGACTAGACAGAGCAAGAGGATAAAGTAGATATTTATTAAAAGGCCTCAATGGGTACACCTGGGCTGCACAAGAATCCAGCTGGACTACACCCAATATGCACCCCACAGTGGTCACAAATAACCAATGGTCCATTGGCATATTAGAATAAACCATTGTCTAACCATGGCTTCAGGTTATGAAGCTCCATCCTCCTTGTTTTTTCTTCTCACTTCACCATTGTTTTCATTCTTGGGCCCAAAAGTTGTTCTTGGTATCGAGAGAAAGAATTGTTTCATCTGTCTACACTGTGAAGAGAAGCATTCAGTAGCATTTAATAAGAAACCTAAAACTACCCACCAAAACAACACAGAATCTAAAAAATATAAAAGCTAAAACCTAAGGCATCATTAGGACCAGAAATTATTTTCCCAGGGTTTAGAACAGAGACCCCTCCTTCACCTTCGACTGACCCCAATATCTCCCCCTTTCTGTTTTTTTAAAATGGGAAGGTAAATGTTTTTTCTAAAGCTTTAAATATTAATCTGAACATACAAGATGAAACAAGTATTATTAATATAAGTATTAACAAGGTTCACAGTCTGGTTTTAACTATCAAGAGTGTGTGTGGATGATAGGTTCCAGCCTTTGAACAAGTTGTTGATCCAATCACTTCTTTGTTTAATTTGTATTTTCCCAACTCCTTCCTTCAGACAGCTTATACTGCAGTAAAAGGATTCACTATGGTTTGATAAATTCATGCAACATAACCTGCAAATTCCTCACAGCCATGGCCATGGGCCAGACAAAGAAAATCGATTGCACCTGTTTTGTAAAGTGATGTCTAACAGCTTTAACATCTGTTAACAATTCATTTAGGGCAATTGATGTAGCATAAGCTTGCCAGCTAATCCAGCACCCAGTTCCATCTAACTGTTTCAGGGCTTTTGCAGTGGCTACCCACGACAATAGAGATGACATTACAATTTCAGTAGTCCTAGTCCAGTATGTAGTTTTGTCATTACAATGTTCCTCAAATTGATGAGTTGATCTTCCCATCTGTGCCAATTTATGTGCTGTGGTGATGTTGGGTGCTAACATAGTACGGTGCCCTGAGCTCCATGGACCTCCCATAATTGTTGATGGTATTGCTGGCCAAGCCCTGTCTCCACAAATAAAGAAAATCTCAGTGAGTTGGATTGGATACAAACTGGACCAGGTAGGAGTAGCAGTGTAATTGCACCACAGTGTTTGGTTTTGGTATAATTTGTTATTTGGAGAAGCTTCTTTGAGTGTGCTCATACTCCAGAATTTGATATAGTAATCCATTTTTGCCAACCCCAGCATCACCAATTCTTGGGGCTTAGTCGATGCATGTGATAATTTTCTCGTCCAGTGATCCCAATCATCTACGGGGTTAGTTTTTAAAATTTTAGTACCTTGTCCCCGAAGGACAGACATACGGATTTTGCAGAGTACGGATGGTATCTATGGATATTAGCCATGCATCCATAGGTAACCCCACTAGATAAGTAGAGAAGGGATTACTAGGGCTGGCAACTGAGAGGCACATTGTCTCTTGCTTTGTGATGTTAACTAATGTCACCCATACATTTTGCTTTGGCTGTGGGACTACCCAGATACTACCAGGAAGGAGGAGATTGTAACAAATGAGCAAGGAGATCCAGACTGTCATATTTTCACAGAATTTTCTGTTGATGACTCTTGGGTGGTCTTTTGGTGCTGTCACAGGTTCCAGTAGAGGCTGTACATGTGGTTTGATATTCTTGGCGGGGATCCACCTGGATCCTGCACCTGTTGACACACAAGCATACCCCCCGCCCTATGTGATTTGGGGGAATGGGCCAGAGACTTGTGAAGTCTCTGGATCTTTTATTAACACTGGTGGTCTCTCCTTTAATTTAATCCGAGTAGTATTACAGAAATGCCTAAAAACTGGTGGCAAATGCTCCATGAATGCATTATTAAGGAAATAAAAAACATACACTACCTTGGATAACCTTTCTGTTGTTGACAGGGTCTCCATTCCACCTTTCTGTTTTTCTAAAAGATCTTTTGGAGTTCTGTGTGTTCTTTCAATTATTGTTTGATTTGTGGAGGAATGGGGAGTACCTGTAATGTGTTTTACCTCCCACACACTGAAAAATTGTTTTGATTTTTGTGAAACATATTCACACCTGTTATCTGTTTTCACTTTTTAGGGAATGTCTAAAGATGAAAAGGCCTGAAGAAAATGTTTAATAACATTTCAGGCCTTTCCCCCTGTGTGTGCAGTAGCAAACAAAGCTCCTGAGAATGTACCAATGGAGACATGTATATATTTGAATTGACCAAAAGATTGATAATGTGTCACATCTGATTGCCAGATTTTCAGACTATTTAATGCTTGAAGGTTAATTCCAATTCCTACTAAAGGGATGGATTGATGCTGGCAATTGGGACAGGAGCTAATGTTCATCTGTGTTTGATCTTTGGTCAAATGGAATGATCTTTTTAAGGATGGGGTGTTTTGATGGGAAAAGGAGTGATTTAAATGAGCTTGATTAAAAAGATCTGGCAGGGTGGTTTGAATGAGCATGGTAAGATAATCTGCACGAGCGTTACCTTGGGCAATAAATCTATGCAAGGTAATACGTGAACAAATGTGTGTTACAAAATAAGGCTGTTTCCTTAAGGAGAGAGAGTTAATTTTTAAAGTAACTTTAGAATTTAACTTTTCATTAGAAATTGATTTGAGGAGAGAACTTTCAGCTCATTCCACGATACCTGCAACATAAAATGAGTCTGTAACTAGATTAAAGGAAATTAAAAATTTAGAGAAGGCAAGAACAACTGCAGCGAGTTCTGCAATCTGGGGTGATCCTTCAGTAATTTTGACATCAGATTCCCAATTACCATTTTCTGGGTTTTTCCATGTGATCACTGACTTACGTGATTTTCCAGAGCCATCTGTAAAAATGGTAAAAGCATTAAGAGGGATATAACTTCTTATATGTTTTTGGATTAAATTAAAAGGAAGGTGTAAAAGTATATGTTTCAGAAAATGGACTGAAATTTGTCCTGGAAAGCCTTTAAATGCAATTTGGAATATGTCAGATTGTTGAATCAGCCATTCTAAGTGCATAGAAGTAACAGATATAAAAATAATAGAGAAATCTCTCCCTGAAAGGGATAGAATTCAAGATCTGGCTTTCATTACTAATTGTGACAGAATTTCAGGACAAGTTATTATCATTTTAGGCATCTGATAAGGTAGGAAAACCTATTCCAAAATCAATAAACGACCTGACAAATTTTTGTCCATTGGAAAATTAAACCATACAGGTAGGGTCTTTCTCTTAATATTGCAAATAAAAATGGTAACTGACTTAAATCAAGTCTTGGTTATTCTTAGGAGAGTTTAAATCTAATAATCTGATGAGTTTTTTTAAGTTATGCAGTGTTGTAGGATCTTTTGTAGCTTCCTTTTGGTCTTAGCTTGCATTCACAAGTGCATGGCTCTGTTTTTGGGTAAGCTGCTTTCTGGAGGTCTTATATGCTGGAACACAGCACTTGGCATGACTTGCCACAGCCAGGGGTACTGATGGGTATATTGCTTGTGTTTGGTTAGGCAGCAGCCAATCTAACAGTTTTTTCCATCCTCCTTCCCATGTGGTGAATGTAGTTCTCTTCTCGGTACCTTGCTTATAGTGGTATTTTCGTACGAGTCAGTGACGCTGCTGGAATAAAAGGTGGTGAAGTCAACTTCGGAGGTGGTGGGGGAGGGCAGAAATGCTGTGTTCTTGGTGCTGGGATAGCGATGTGTGACTTTTGCAGCTGGAGCCAGCAGGGGTTCGTGCCTGCTGCTGCTGCTGCCTGTGGTGTTTGTGTAGAAACGGCAGTGAACTCGGCTTTATCCGCGGCGGTGCAGGAAGCACCCGCCACTGCTGAGGGCTTCTCATCCTACTGCACATGCAGCGCCACTCTTTGCCTTTGGCACTGCCAGTGCCTGCTGCTGCCACTCCTGTGGGTCAGAGGGCTGGGCTGGGCTGGCTGGGTGCCCCCATGGGTGGAGTGAGCGGTGTCCTGGACCGAGCTAACGGTGGAAACTCCTGGTTTATCAAAACCTTGGTTGGAGGCATTGGAGTGGTCTTTAAAACGTCCATCCATGGTGTTAGTGAAGGAGCAGGGCTGAGGCAAAGACAAGGGAACCGGTGAGATGGAACAGGAGGGATCTCCAATGACTTGGCCATTGTCTTTGTGGATCCCGAGTGGAGGATCTGTGGACGACAGACACAGAGCAGCCAGGTCACCAGCAAAGCCACAGAACTCCCCGGGCCAGCTTTGGGCACAGGCAAAAGCTATCTCAGCTCCATATCTGTCGTTGGGAGGAGCTGAGGGATAGGTTTTCAACAGAGAAGTGGGGTTGGCAGTCTCGAGTTTGTCCATCTTTAATTTCTTTCTCTGGTTTGTCAATTTTAATTTAAATGATTTATAGGTGTCTTCCTCTGCTGCAGATTACATGTTTACTCTCATTTTTAAATGGGAGGGATGTCCACCCTTCTCTTACCTTCTCAAAGATACACAATAAGGCAGCATCCTCCTCACTCCTTGTCAGGCTAAGTTTTCCCAAGCTCCCTCCCACCTTGCTGGCAGACATGAGAAGGATCTTTGGCCTACATCAGCTCTAAAGGAAAAAGCTGAAATCCCAACAGGTTCCCTGGATACCAGGGGTCCCTGTTCGGGACGCCAAGTGAAGCTTCTTCCCCGATATAAAAGAACACAGAGTCTTTTATACATTTTGGGCAACCGAGGAACTGGGGTGAGGACCAAGGGAAGTATCCAACGAGGAAAGAGTGATTAGGAATGTTAAAATTTCAGCAGCAGAAATGAACCAAATGTAACGGAGAACTTCTTAATAACAACACAAAATCAAAACAGCGGGAAACCTGGACTAGGTCTTTGTTCTATTAGAACCAGAAATTATTTTCCCGGGGTTTAGAACAGAGACCCCTCTCCTTCACCAAACTGACCCCAACAAATATCTTTATTTCTATAGGTACCTCAACACACAGTTTATTAAGAAGAACAAATTGACTGAAGCTGATCTTCAGTATGGTTATGGAGGGGTGGATATGAATGAACCTTTGATGGAAATTGGAGAGGTAGGTATCTCTGAAAGTGGGGTTAGATATAAACAGTATTCAGAATGCTATGAGATCTGCTTGAAATTTTCTTGTTTTTATGTCATAGAAATATTGTAGATGTAAGCACTGTTCCCTTTTGTCCTGGGTTGATGCAGAGTGTTTTATCTGTTAAATAAACAACTTTTTCCACTTTCTACCAAAAAAATTTTTTTTTCCTATCCCGATTCAACTAAAGAGAAAAGTAGTTCATTTAGAAGTTTGTTTGTTTTCCTTTCTTCCCCTCTCCCAAATTTACCCTAAACCAAGACACCTTCGTAAAATGACGTTACAATTTTGGTATAGAAAAATACAAGTGACCTGGCAGGGAAAAAAACAAATATGAAAACTGTTGGAAAACTCGGGTTTAAAATGTGATAATAGAACCACTTTGCAAACAAACTTTAGATTAAGTGATACTGCTATCTAGAAAACATGTTGAAGAAGCATTGAAACATTAGTTTTTAGGCTTCTTTTCCTTGATGTGACAAAGTATAAAAGCTTTTCTTGAGAATCTCAAGGCAGTAAAGTTAATCTGTTCATAACTGGTGTAGGATTTGGTTTATGGCAGTCACTCCTTTGTCCTAAAAAGTAATGGAGACTTGAGTCCTAGATTCATGTATTAAATTGCAGCACTATTTTGATGAATTCGTTGCTCCATTTCTTGACCTGCAAGGCCCTTGGCAAGTCTATCAAGTCTTTGTTTTGAAAGCATTGTTTTTTTCATTATAGTTCCTGTAGGATTCTATCTTTTATTCTTTGGGTTGTACAAGGACTCTGGCAGAAGTCAAATTATTTGTTGTTTATCACTTTAGAATAGGAAGAATTGCCGTTTATGCCATTTTGGATGTTTGAAATTATCTGGCTTTTATCTACCTAAGGGCAAACATGTTTATTTTATATATAGTACTCTTCAGTCTCAGCATGAAGTTACAGAAATAATGCCCAGTATTTTTAGAAGCAGAACTGCAGTCTGTTCTGAAGTTTCTGTCTCAACATAGCTCTTGTATGGTAACAAAACTTTGGGAGTTTTTCAGTAATCATAAACAAGTCCATTCTTGCTCAGTTCTTCCGAGGTGTGTCACAGTAGGTCTGTACATGAGAGCAGAGGTGTGTGTGTGAGGTGTGCAGGCACAGCTTCAAACAGTTCTTCATCCCCACAAGTGTTCCAGACATTCAGTAGTTGTACTAGGAAACATACAGGATGAGACAAGTTAATGAAAATAGTCTGCTGGTGCTTGCAAGAGGTTACTTTTTTTCCCCTCTGTATGTTATGAATGCATGATGAAGGAGACTGCTTTTCTGAGTTGAGCTCCTGTCACTGATTTCAAGCTCCTGAGTTTTCAATGGCTCTGTGGGAGCCTGAAGCTAGAAGGTATTTAAGATGTGCCTTCTGGGTTTCTCTTCCCCCAGAAATAGATTCTGGAAAATGGAGAAAACTGCCACATTCAATATTGCCAATCTTGTTGGGGAAGTAAGATCAGTCCCTGTCCTCAAGGGGGAGAAATTGTCTTGAACTAACAAATCAAGTTGCTGGATTGGTCTGTTTATAGTTTATTTGACAAGAAAATTCCAATAGGTGACTTGACTTTGCTTTGCACTAGTAGCTCATATGTGAGGAGAACCATTCTAGAGACCACATTGCAGAATAGATCTACCTGAGGGTGTTTCTCTTCACCTCATAATCACAAAATGTATCAATCATCCTTCTTTTTCCCCTCCCTTTCTTCTCTTTCTCCAGAGCTGGCTTCTTTCAGCTGGCTTCTTTCATACTGTACTGGATGAGTTCCTGTTGTCTTACAGAAACTTAACTGTTGGCTCCAACTGCTCTCCATAAGGCAAAACAGTGAAAATCACTCCTAAGACAACTTTGTTTTCAAAACATGATCTTTGGATTTATAAGCAAACCCTTACCTCTCCTTTAGCCTGCTTGTGATGCAGTTGTGTCAGGTTTACTTTCTTAACCCTGTATTGCAGCGTGGGTGCTGAATAGCTGTGAAAGCTGGAGCAAGTTCCTTTGTCTGCTCTTTAAAAAGGAGCAAATCAGATTGGCAGTTGATAGCTATGTGCCTGCTTTCAGTTAAGACATACCTGATTGACAGATTAATTTTAAAATCTAATGAACTGTTAGTTGTGTCAAAGCTTTCTTAGAAGAAATATTCCCTCTGTCCTTACTGATATTTGCAGTTTCATTTTTTCCCAGTCTGCTGCCTCCTGGAAGGTGTTTTTTGAGATCTCCTATGTGCAGTTATTCTCCGTATGTCAGGGATCACATTATCCCTTTTGGGCTTTAAATCTGATTTTGATTCAAGTGTAAAAAGCTCATTTGAACTATTGCAGTCATGTTTCTAAAAATGGTATATCTTGGGAGGAACCACTTCACCCAGAAGAATTTGAATATTTGAATCCACTTGATTGATTCCTCCAATGATATAGTAGAAATAGGGTGGCCTATCCATAATGTGAATTGATTTTCCATTTGAAAATTGACTTTGTCAAGATGTAAGCGTCTTAGTTTGGAGATGTTCTTTGTGTGTTGGATGAAAGGATTCTGTATCTTTAACTGTGACCTCTGTCCTTTTGTCAGCTGAGGCTTATTTTGCAATCATTGTTAGAAATACTGGTGTTTGTACACATTCAGACACTTTGGGTAGAAAGGTATATTACTTACCTATTACTGTGCAGATATTTATGTGTAATCTCAAAATCTGCCCTTGTAACCAACTTGCTTTGGGTTCTTATATGCATTTGAGAATACTTGATGGAGTGGGACCAAGGAGTGTGTCAGTTCTGTTGGCTGTGTAGGAAGAGTGCAGGCTGGGAAGCCAGCATTCACATACTGCCTGACCATGGAAACAAGAGGTTATGGAACAACTGGATTTTTTAAAATCCTGAATGGGGATCCTCTTTGATACTGTTCATCTTTGGTACTGTTCTGGGTTTGGTGTGCTGGTTTTTAGGGGTTTTCTTAAATCTACTTTTTATTGATGTAAACTTGTGTTGTGTCCTGACAGCTAGCTCTTGATATGTGGAGAAAATTAATGATTGAGCCACTGCAGGCCATCCTTATTCGGATGCTCCTCCGAGAAATAAAAAAGTGAGTGCTTGTTTGTTTCTTGCTTTAACATAATGTGGGGGTATTCCACTTTTTTCTTTTACTTTGAAAATCTCTGGATTTTGACAGAATTCTTATATGTTTGGTTTTTTCAAGGTAACTTCTTATCTGGTGATGATGGTCTATCAGTTTTTCTCATTGTAGCTATGTATTTGTGGCTTTCATGGGTAGAAAAAGGCAGTGAATTCCCTGTAGCCACAGAGTAGTGATCTCTCTGTTTCAGCAACCCTGCTTATCAATGAGATAGGAGAGGAGTTAGAATAATTGTCCAGGTCCCATAGGATGCCTTTTGCCTTTTTCTCCACCTGATGCTGACTGCCATTAGCTTTTGTGCTGTCAGTAAAGTGAAGGACCAGGCCTTGGGCAAAGATTTGCCAAAGCCAGCGAAGCTGTGTTGCTTTGCATGGAACCCAGAACAATTCTTGCTTATCTGCCATGAAGACAAAGCTTCTGGGTTTATATTTTTCAGATCAATACCCTCACTTATTGTTTTTGGTGTTTGACTTGAATGAAATGAAGATAATTATTTTTTGCAGTTTCAGGGAAAGTTATTATTTTATTTCTGAATATGGTTTTTATTGGGGGGGGGTATTTGGGGGCTTTTTTAACTTCCAAACAAAGCCAAACTGCTTGGGACTTTTAAAGGTCTGATTTAAAACATTTATTTAACTTCTAAAGGATCTTCTAATTTATTAATAAATAGAAATTTTGAGATCTGCTAGAGATCTGTGTGAAGTTGTTTCATCAGTTTCTGCACTCCTACCACTGTTCAGGATAACTCTGGAGTTGCCCAATGACTGAGGGTTTTTTTAATTGATTCCTCAGGTGACCAGACTGGTATAGGTAATCTGAGGGAGAGAGGTAATTTGGCATATTGAAGTTCCTTGAACGTGTACTTGGTCAGGAAAAAAATTGTAAGGCATTGAAAATCTAATTTTAATAGTCTATTTGTATTTTTCATTCCTGAATTAAATATTTGACAACAAAGTAATGGATATAATGTCTCTTTTGGAGGGCATTTCTGAAGCCAGGAAGTATTTATTTGCTTCCAGATGTTGAATCATTGTTCCTTTGTAACCAGGACTAATAGTGCTTTGTCCATTTTTATTCTAACAATTTATTTTTACTAAATGAAGATTCCCTAATTCATGGTGAAGAATATTCTCTTTATTACATCAAGCATAGTGATGCTTAAGACTTGTCTTAGTTAATGTACATATTTCACTGGTGGGTGGCAGTGGGAATGTGTGTGCAAACCTTTTTCAACAGACATCTGATGTCCCTCAAAATAATGGTCTGTGTTTAGCTTGAGGCTGATTGCAGACCTCCCCAGGGTGTTTGGATCAAGGCTGTCCCTGACTTTGGGAAGCATTAGACTTTGAGAATGTAACAAGTTGTCACTATTTGTTACTAAACTATTTGGAAACTTTGAAATAAATCTTCGGTCATTGTCTCTAATGGCTGCATTTGGATTTTTTTTCCATTCTTCATTAGGAAGTCTTTTGTGTGATCTCACAGAAATTAATTCAGTTCTGCTTCTAAAAAATATACATCCAACAATTCATACTAAGTTTCTTCTAGCCATTTTATGATCTGCATATCATTTAATGAATTACATAAGAAAGAACTACTTCTTGCAGCTGTTTTTTTCCTGATGTCATGAAGTTCAGTGCTTCCTGTGGAGGTTCTGAGGATGGCCTAACAATGGGCTTTTTACTGTTCTTTGCTGTAATTTCAGTGCTCAATACAGCTTTTAAGAGGCAGTTATAAAGGCACTGCTGCAAGTGTCTTAAATTACTTTTAGCATTGAGTTCAGTTAATTCAGGGATTAAAAAGGTGGATATCCATAAGTTATATCTGTCAGACATGCAGGAATATACATGGGAATAATATAACTTCAAAATTTTAATAAAATTACTAATACATGTGTATACCTAAAAACTCCTCTATTCTACATCTTCCTTATGGTATTCGTTTGTGCATGATTCAATTTTTTAGAATGCTTAAAAAAATTAATGTAGATGAGACAGTTGAACTACTAGGCAGGAAGTTTGCATAGCATACAACAGTATGTGGAGTTGATAACCAACACTGTAGTTAATTGTTGCATGTAAAAGTAGTTTTCTTACTGCACTGGAAAAGGTAAGGAAGCAGAGCCACAAATTCTTCTTCAAAATGTTACTTTATCAATGTATTTGACTGGATTTTTAAAAAGACTTCTGACTGCAGCCTTGAGCACACTGACTTTTTAGAATCTATAAGCTTGTGAAATATATTATACATTAAAATTGACAATGAACATTTTTTGGTACATGAAAATAAAGAAATACAAGTAGTGGATTGTGACTCAGTTGAACAAGATGGCTTAACTGATCTTAAGAGTTACTGGCACTGAAAAGGAGCACGCTGTGCTCTGCTATCTTTCATATGCTGAATTTGGTGCTCAGCTAGTCCCTTAGTGACCCAGCTTAACTGCTAATGTGACAGAAAACCATCTTGGCTGTTGTTTCACCAGATTGGCACAACAAGTCAATTCAGCAAAGCATTAGATGAGTGCCAAAGCGAAGGAAGAGAGATGGAGCCTGTGACTGTGCAAAAGGGAGCAGGATTAGCCCCCTTGAACAAAAGAGAATTCTTAAATCACTTAAGCCTGTCTTATCTGATTGCACCCCTAATATAGAGTTGTGAGTATAACACTTTCATCCCCCTCCTTCTAGCCCAAGCACTCCTCCCACAAGGCAAGCTGAATATCAACCTAAGCATTTTTGTTTCAACACAACAGGAAGCCGACAAGATCTTGAATTGTGAGAAAATTTGTCTATAAAATTCTTAAACAGAAATTTGGAAATAACTCAGATGCTATCTCAAATGACAGTGTGATTAGTACAGATGAACTGAGAGAGGCTTCTCTGCTAGAGAAAACTAACACTTTCTAAGCTGATACATTAGCTGTACCATGTGTTTGAAATGATAGCTTTTGAAAGTTAACTTTTTAAAAAATGTTTGGAACAGGCTCATCTAGTTCACAATGAAGTCTGTAGGTAATTAGCCTTGAAAGATCCTTGGTCTGACAGAGCAGAGCACTTCTTTTGAGTGATGGAATCTTCTTTTAATGAATCTGATATTTAATTATTGTACCTGAAATTTTAAAAATGTTCTTCTTTGGGGCTGTAGTAATATACTGCTGTATTAATGTTGAACATTCACCGTTTGCTTGAGCCTGAAGACAGGAACAAGATGGAGTTAATATAAGCCATCACAACTTTCTTGTGCATGTGTTTTATAGCTTTCTCCATTTATTTTTGGAAAAAAATAACCTGTCACCTCCTGAATTGGTGGAACTTGTGTTTCTAGCACTTTATCTTTTTATCTAGATTCCTTTCCAAACATCATCATACCCTTAGACCCAAGATATCCTGTGACATCCCTGGTCTGACCTGTATTGCAGCTGCTCTGTAGCTTCATGCATCTGTATTGCTTGCTAACTGCTGCCAAGAATGAAAATGAATGTTTTATAGACTTCTGCCTTTGCAGGGTCACCAATTCCATTTTAGTGTGGCAGTTGTTCTTACTACTACAACTTTTGTGAAAGTCGTCCTTAAAACTTCTGACAAATTTTGTTGACGTTTGCACTGCACATTCCTGGGAGCAGAATGCCATTGGTGTAAATAAAAACCTGAAATGGCTGCCAGTGCAGGCAAGGCCTGTTCTGTGCTGGATTTGATTTCATTTATGACCTTTGTGCCATCTGACCTCTGATTCAAAAGTTTCTTTCCTTCCTTCTAGCTCTTCCGTGGAGCGTGTCTCCTGTACTTACACAGCTTTTCCTAATCTGCATTGTCCTTTGAGTGCCCTGGCTCTGGCCATTGCAGTCCCCTCCCCTCCCACATGTCCATGGGCTAAGGTCTCAGGTGCTCTGTGAATTGAGCAGAGGGAAGCTGGGGCTTGAGCTGTTCATCCAGTAATGCTGCTTGTGTTTGTGTACCTGGTCCAGGGTCCTTTACAGGTCCAGAGCCCTGCGTGTGAGAGCTCGGCTGTCTCTTGCTAAAGCCTTGTTTTGTAATTTGCTCAACTTTTAATTCTGTGACTTCCTGTGCTCCATGGCCTAGCCCTGTGTTCACAGGCAGATTGGCACATGCAGCTCTCCATGCTCCTGCACCCCTCTGGGGTGGAGTTGCAGGCCCAGGGCACATGTTTCACTTTTCCCTTCTTTGATTCTGTGCTGCTGCCTCAGCCATCAGAAGCCAGACCCTGCAGGGAGGTGCTGGCAAGGATGCAGGATGTCATTACATGTACCCAAACCCAGGTTTATTCCATTGGTTCAGCTCCCACAACCAGAGGAAATCTTCCTGTTCCCTGGGTGAAAATATCAGACCAGAAATCTCTGATGGAACTCATCAGTTCAGTTCATTTCTAAAGGATAATAAAACTGCATAAACCATACAGTGACTGTTCAGAATCTGTTAGGAGAGCTAATTCTTTACACCCATCATGACCTTAAGTTTTCAGGTCTGAGGAAACAGTGATGTTTGAAAGCAATATCCATAATTAGCAGTGTTATAAACACATGAAGATGGTCTGGTATGCATAACACAATGACTGCTGGTGTGGCTGTCCTGGTAAACCTCCACGGCTCATGGGCATCCTCTGGAGTTTTTCCCGAAAAATAAATGACATTAGCAAAATTACTTCTCCCTCATTTTACCCCAGCCTAGATGGGTATATGGTAATGTTTGGCTTTAATCATAAATATACTTTTGTAAATCATATTTTAATCCTATTTAACACCTTAGGAGTTAGGGAATATTTTCTTATGTAGTTGCCAAGTACATATGAAAAGTAGTCTTTTTTTAGAACTTTTCATGTCTTAAGAGGAAGTCTCTGCTGTTTTGAGTGTGGGTCTGTTATTTCCAGTCTTTGCAAAGGACAGCACTAATGTTTTTAGCATGCAAAACACTCATTTTAATTACTTCTATTTTCCCCTGGATGGAGCTAAAACCAACATTTTCTTCACTTCAATTCCTTCATTTCAAGCTAAGAACTTGACTGGAAGATGTAAGGTTCCCTTTTCTGATGTATGATTAAATAATGGGACAATGGGCCATGTGTGTAATTTATTCCACTTTAAATCTACATATTGAGCAGTAGATATTCAGAAAAGAAAACAGCATGCTTTTTGTTGTGATGCTGGTAAAAAGGATGGATTTTTTGGAAGGGGCAAGAGTGTGAAGGCAGTCTATATAATAAAGGCTCCAAATAGAAGATGCTTTTACTGTAGCTTTTAAACTACTTGCTTGGAATATGTAATTTGGAATACCTATATCCTTAGCAAATGCTTGGAAATTTCATGACCTTTAAATACTTTCAACAGTTTATGAATAACTATCTCAACATTTAAATGTGTATGAGAGAAAGAAATGCATTTTTTTATTTTAAGATTAATCTTCAATTTTACTAATTTAAGCAGAGGAGTTTACTGGAAAATACTTTCATCCAATTTTATTTTGTTTGGCTATAGATTAGTTACAGCAGATACCTGCATTCTCATAAATATTTGCTTTGTCTGTTTCAGTGATCGCTGTGGAGAAGACCCAAACCAGAAAGTAATCCATGGGGTTATTAACTCCTTTGTTCATGTTGAACAGTATAAGAAAAAATTCCCCCTAAAGGTAGATACACATTTGTGATTATGTATTTTTAATTTGCAATGTCAATCTAGTACATGCATTATTTGTCCTTTAAAAAAATTTCTCTCTTATAGTTTTATCAGGAAATTTTTGAGTGTCCTTTTCTGAATGAAACAGGGGAGTATTATAAACAAGAAGCTTCAAACTTATTGCAAGAGTCAAATTGCTCACAGTACATGGAGAAGGTAAGAGATTCTTCAATATACATGCAATAATTAAAATGATTTTACTGATGATACATGTTGTCCTCTACAGTTCTCATGGTTCTTTGTGTTATGCTTTCATGCAATTGAAGTGGTACTTTTTAGTGATATGGTTAATCTGAACATAAACTATAAACCTTGCTATGGATGGACAGTGAGTATCAAAATATTTCATAATAAAGGATGACTCAATGGCATGAAAAGTGAAAAAAAAAAAGACAAAAAGTAAAACATATCAGATTGATTAGTATTACTTCCTCACTTCCTTATTTTTTTTCAGTTTGGAGTAGGGTAGCATTAGAATTTTAGCAATATGTGGTTCGACAAGACCCTTAAGTTGTTACAAAACTTTATTAAAAATTACATACAATGAGGTGGATTTTCTTTCATTTTGCTTCGTGGTATATGAAGTCATGTAGTGGTTGAATTACTTGTAATTCTTATACCTTGTTTTAGGAAACAAAGGTTAATACTACACTAGGAGTCAGTTCTTGGTCCTATACTGTCCACACTACCAAGATAGAAGAGTTGAGAAGAGGGCTGTGAAATGGCTTTTAAGCTAATGGTTATAACCTGTGGTGAACTTCAGGAACAGGCTGAGACTTCAACTGACTCAAAAGCAGTTTTGCCTGTCATTAGCAGTCTACAGCTGCACTACTGTCCCTAGACTCCTCTCATATTCACAGGGTGTTGGTGCTTTTATGGTATTCATATGACTTATTATAAAGCCTATTTCCTTCACTGAGTTATAAAAAGAGCTTTTATTAATAGCTCAGATGTACTCCTGTACCTATTGAGCAGATGTTTATGTACAGGAAGATGGACTTGGAATAATAAAGTGATTCTTAGAGTTCTCTTTTTCTTAGGTATTGTGGTAAAACTTTCTCAGAAGGAATAAGAAGTACGGTAAGAGAAGTTGGGGAAGACTGGTCACAGGGTTAAAGGAAAGAAATTTCAAGATGAAAACTATGGAATGCTGGTAGACATCTAGTTGTGACCCAGCCTAGTTAGTGTTCAGACTAGATTATATTTTCTGTTACAGCCTGATTCAGTAGAACAAATTTAAATTTTCAGCATCCTGCACAAGTTCTTTTGTAACTTTATTACTTCTTTCTCATTCTATATACATAGACTGTTGTATATTCTGGTACTATACTGATTGTCAGTATTTTTTCAGCTCACAGTTTAAACTCTTGTTGGCAGGTTTTAGGTAGATTAAAAGATGAAGAAATGCGCTGTCGGAAGTACTTGCACCCCAGCTCATATGGCAAAGTGACTCATGAATGCCAACAGAGGATGGTAGCTGATCACTTGCAGTTTCTACATGCAGAATGTCACAACATTATCAGACAAGAGAAAAGAAGTGGTAAGTCTCACTGGTCATGAAAAGACTGAAATGGTTTTTGTTTTATTCACTTAGCATTGCAATTTCCTATCTTTATCTTTTTTAAATGACCTTCTGTGTACATAAGCATTTTCAACTAATGTTACTTATCTAGAAATCCCCATTAAACTCTGAATGACATTTTTCTTTTGGCATGTAACTAATTTTTGTTCTTCCAATTATATTGTCAAAACCTTCTTTTTACTGTTAACAACCCCTTTTTTCAGCTAATGCTCTTTCCTTGTCTTAGTCATCTTAAAAATTCACTGAAGTCCTGTAGAATTGATCATATTTTATGCTTGTGTTTTCATTTGTAAACCAATGGCTTTGTCTGAACAGATTTCTTCATCATCACTTAACAGGTCGGGCTTACAAAATATTTTGGCTTCTTTTCATCACCACTTTTTATTTTCCTGAATCTTTTGTGACCTCTCATTCCAGATTCTTTTTACAGAAGGAGATGCTCTTGTAGTTATATTCCCACCTGACTGAAAAAATAGACTTCTTGCCTCTTACCCTTTAAAGAATGCTTATTCTTGCATGGAAGTTGGTACCTTTTATGTGAAACAAATTTTTTTTCACAGTCAAAGTCAAATTATATCCAATAATGGTGTGTACAGTTTTCAGGGAATTTTTCAAGTTTGATCAGAGTTTGAATCTGTTTTGTTTGGTTTCTTTTTTGGGGGTGCAGGGAGGCAAAATATAATAAAAATAGCAGTTACTTGTTTTGAGCTTTTCTCACCTTAGAAAAATTTCAAGCTACCACTGGAGGCAGATAAAAAGTCCAGAAGATATCTAAACTGATTTTGGTCAGCTGCTGCTAAAGGAGATTTAGGGAGGCCAAGGTTTGAAATATACTGGCACACTATTTTTCCACACTAGCCCACCTCTTTTCCTAGAGTCTCTCCTAAAGAAGAGTGAGGTAGTCACAACAGCAGGACTCAGTAAATACTGATAATAAACTTACTCTTTCCTTTTTTTTTCTTTTGTCAGTCATCCAATGTATGTTAATGTCTTTTTGTCAGTGATCCAGTGTATGTTTTTTTTTCTTTCAAAACTGTTGGTCTTGTTTAAGTCTTTAACAAGTTCTCTGTGAAATTATGATACTATATTAAGTGTTAGTTTTTAGTGTTTCTAACTGTACTTTCTAAAAATGTATCTCTGTTACAGACATGGCAAATATGTATACTCTGCTTCGTGCTGTGTCAAGTGGTTTACCTCATATGATTCAGGAACTACAAAACCATATCCATGATGAGGGCCTTAGAGCAACCAGCAATCTTTCTCAGGAAAATGTGAGTTTCTTCAGGCAGCTGAAATGACAATTTGATTAACATCCTTGATTAAGTGTTTGCCCTTTTCCTTTTAGTTTATTCTGTTTGTTTTTTAAATTTTGCCTACATAAAATTGGTCTGGAAGGTGATGGATAAGTTGTAACTTCTCATCAGCATGGTTAGCTGTCCCACATTTATCTATCCTGAGAGCTGATTGTTGTAACTGTTGTGATCTAACCAGAAGCAGCTGCAGTTGGATATTTCTCATTGTTTGCTTAATACTGCCATGGCAAGTTGATCCTTTTGTTCCATGTATGCATTTTTTTCCCGAATTTCTCTTAAGTCAGTGCCATTTGCTGTTCTGGTATATTAGGAGCCAGTGATTCCATTTTGTAAAGACTTGATATCCTGTCCTCATTTCAATGTGGTGGTTTTCATAATAGCTTTGTAGTCATTTTGCTTTATATTGACATATAATTTCTGAAAATATTATTATCTTATTTATTTTAGTAAAGCATGTTAGACTTTTTTTCCATTTATGTCTATTTAAATTACTCAATTCTGTTTTTGTTTCTCCAGCATTGCTGCTCAGAGACAAACAAGCTTTCATTTGACCTTGTATTTGTGCATGTGTACATCTTGCTGTCTAGATCTCTGCTCACTTTAGGGTGGTGACTTTAGCTATCCAGTGTTTCTGTCTATAATAATACATAAACACAAGCTGTTGTGCATTCACTCTGTTACTGCCTGCTCAGGAATGTTTACTATTCTGTGACTCCCATGTGCATACTGAAAAAGGTCTGAAGTCTTTAGTGGTATAGTTTGCTTTCAAATTACTTTTAGGTTTATTGAATTTATTCTCTCAAACAAATAGTGTCTACAAAGGGAAATAAATGCAGACCCATGAGGATGGTGACAATCTTCAACCTTATGTAGATAATTTCAAAGTGCGAAATACGTGTTCTATTGTATAAGTTATGTACTTAGAAACATTTTTAATGTGTGACCTGAGAATACTTGGGGAGTTCTGCTACAGAGCCAGTGCCTTGCACACTGTTGCACTTGTGCCTGCCAGCTTGTCTGTGTAGGGGCTCCCTCAGCTCCTGTCAGTCATTTCTGTGCAGAATGTGATGCTGGAATGTAGTGCACAAAATTCAATTGGTAACTGTCCTGTGTAGGAAAATGTAAAGGGATCGTCCAGATTTCCTGGCTCTCAAGTCACTGTGTAATTTATTATATCAGTTATCTGACAGCTGTATTTATGTTAGCATTAATGATTTTTGAAAAGGCTAATAAAGGATATTAGGGGAAAATTAGATGACATGAGAGTAGTATAGACTCAAATCTAGGTTGGATAGCAGAAGAGAAAATGTAGCCTAGACTTTTTATTTCCAAAACATGCTCTAGCACCACAGTGTGAGAGTACAGCAATGCAGAATCCATCCTCTCAAAAATTGCTGTAGTATTAACTTTCTCAAAAACGTGTAATTAGTTAAAAATCTACAACTAATATAGATATATTTGTGTTAGATACTACTACTTTTCTCGCTAACTTGCTTTTCTGTTTTATCTACCCTCCTTAGATGCCAACTCAGTTTGTGGAGTCAGTTTTGGAAGTACATAGTAAATTTGTTCAACTGATCAACACTGTTTTGAATGGTGATCAACACTTTATGAGTGCCCTTGACAAGGTAATTTTTACTGAAGTAAACAAAGCATTGGAAAGCAAAATCCAGGACCCTGAGTCAGGCTCACCAAAACTCTTTACAATATCTACACATGTTCATTGATAGTTCATATGCAGTCTTTCTAGTTTAGAACTGCAATGGAGAAAAAGATAATCCAGTGAAGGGAAAAATGTATTAAAGGAGACCATTTTAATACTTGTTTTCTGAAAGAAAAACTTTTATTTTCATCATATTTCAAAACACAAAAATGGTGCTGATCCATTCAGTGTAAATATAAGTGCAGATAATAAATAGACAACTGATGGGATTGAGGAGGTTTGGTAATTCTTAATGCATTTAAACTTGAATTTGCTTGCTGAGATAATGTTTATCTCTGAATGCTCTTAGTATTGCTTCCACAGAATCTTTACTTAGATTTTTCAAGCTGGCTACAAAGAATGTCTAGAAACTTACATTACTTCAATCACTACCATGATAGGTAACTTTTTTGAGGAGAGAACTGCACTTGAATTTAAATAATAAATATAGAGAAAGAGGCTTGCAGCTCTTTTATTTGCAATGCATAGCCATGCAGTTATTCAAGATAACAGTTCTAATTATCATGAATTTTAATATTAATCATTATTAATTATAACTAATAAATATCTTTCCTTTCTTTAATTTCCTGTCATAGAATGCACACTCACAGTTCATTGCTCTTTTGTGATGTGTGCAGTAGTTGCAGTTTGTAGTTAACGTCAGAGTCCAAGCTTTGATGATTTTCAGTCAAGGTTAACCTGAAAAGGCATAATGGAGAAGGTACCAGTGATGGTACCAATAGTAGTTACCCATCTGTATTTGTGACATTGATAAAATAATTGTTTAGCATTTTAAAACAAATCTTCCAATACCAAATACATTTTTCTCTCCATTGCAATTAACGTCATGTACCAGAAGGTGGAGTAACTCCAGAATGACAACTTCATTTGCTGGCACATAGGCAATATTCTTTTTCTTAAATGCATCAGTTCTTCACTTCATTGATCTTTCTTACAATAAATACTTAAAATATTGATTTGCTGTTAATTTTTGATGGTGGATATCAAAACTGTTATTGCTGCCTCCAGTATTATTGCAAGAGTACTCCAAGCTTTAAAGGGCTTCCTATTTCTTGTCGAGTCATGCATTCTTTTCTCAAAGGAATTCTAGGGACCTATTAGCAAATTTTGGAATCTTGAGGTATTGTACAGAAGAGTTCCTTGTCAGTTTGTCTTTATAATAATAACAAGAATATTTTCCTTCTACAGAGGACCTGTAATTCCTGGGAGCTATGGTCATGCAGTATTTTTGGTTCACTGTTAGTTTACAACAGTAATTTAAATGTGACATGTAGTTTAGAAACTCCATTATTCTGATAATCTTTTTTTTGTTTCCAAACTGACATTATCTCTTTCCTTTTTCATCATATTCAGGTTTTCTTCAGCCAACATATTGTTTGTACTCTAATGCTTCAAATTTCCACTTTCAACAATATATTTTTCTCCTCCTCAGTGTATGGAAAAATCCAACAACCAAAAGCTCTTTTGTTTCTTACTCTTGTGAACACATCATATAATCTTTTCAGCTCAACATACATGTTGTTGATGTGCTGCTGCTCAAATCTACTTTATCTGCATTTATTCCTAAGTTTCTTTCCATTCATTCTTTTGGACCATAATATTGCTGTGTATTAAAATTATCATACTTTTGTGAAGTTTATAATCAGAATTTAATTTGTTTTTCAGTTTTCTGTAATTATTTTTCTGCCTCTACTCTTTCCACTTTTACTTAATTCTCAAAAATGTTTAACAACCAAATTCTCATAGAGCAGTAATTTAAACCTTTTTAGTTGTTTCATTTTTTATCCCCTTTTGTGTAGTTCAGTTTTATAGGTTTTCAGATGGTCTTTGCCCTGGGGATTTTTTTGATTTCTTCAAATTTCATAAAAGAAAAAAGTCTAAGTCACTGACAATTTTTTCTCTTTGCTCCACGTTTCTGTGTAGGCTTTGACATCAGTAGTTAACTATCGGGAGCCCAAGTCCATCTGCAAAGCACCTGAGTTGGTAAGTGATGCACACAGAAAGCATCATAGAACCATATGAAATATAACCATCAAATGAATTGCCAGAGAGTCCCTCACATGCATATCCAGCTCTCACACTGGGTCACACTCAGCTGTGTATTTCAGTACTAGCTTGAGCTGCACACACATTTTGTGAGTGTGCAAAATTGCTATGGTTCTAATTTTTGATGTAAACTATTTTCTCTGGGTGTGGAATGTATTGTTTGCCCATAAATACAGCCCTTGCATAGAATGTGAGACTGTAGACTGTGACTTATTTCGTGTTTGAACTGTTGTAGAAATGTGGAAATACCTTAGCATACATTTGTTCTCAAGCTTGACAAGTAGGTTTGGGTTTGATTTTTCTTTTTTTAATTTGAGCTGGCCAAATACTGTGACAACTTGTTAAAGAAATCAGCAAAAGGAATGACAGAGAATGAAGTAGAAGACAAGCTTACAAGTTTCATTACTGTTTTCAAATACATTGATGACAAAGATGTATTCCAAAAGGTAACTTTTCCTATTCAATAATGGTTAAAATTTAAAGCATACTTGCAGAATGTGGTTATGTTTCTTAAAATCCTTATCTCTGTTTTTTTAATGCAGTTTTATGCCAGAATGTTGGCAAAAAGACTAATTCATGGTCTGTCCATGTCTATGGATTCTGAAGAAGCAATGATAAATAAACTAAAGGTAAAGTAATATTCTAACACAGAATAAACAAATGTAGGAGTATGTAGTGTTGAGAGGGAGCAGCAGAGGGTGCCAGAGATAACTTAGATATCAGTAAATCTTTTTCAAATAGCTCAAAGTAAAAGCTAGTTTTTTTGTAGTCTGTGAAAGATGAAAAGCTGAGTATCACCTAGGCTATTGAGATTTCTATGAGATTCTGGATATTTTATTAGCTGTGTTCAAGTCATTCATGCTAACATTAAAAAAGTACCAAAGACTTTCATAAATATGTCTATCTTTTGATTTTATAAAACAATATTTTTCATATAGATTAGTGTATATAAGGTTAAACTAAGATAAATGTGATAATTTTATTTTACAGTGTTTGTTTTTCATTGTAAGTAGTATTTTCTGTACCTATAACAACACTTCTGCTGAATAGATTTTCATATTGTATTAGTGAGGGAACATAATTTATATGATGAGTATTGTTTTAACTTTGAAACTTGTTACAATATTTCTTCACAGCAAGCCTGTGGTTATGAATTTACCAGCAAGCTCCATCGAATGTATACAGACATGAGTGTTAGTGCTGATCTCAACAATAAATTCAACAACTTTATCAAAAACCAGGACACAATCATTGATTTGGGAATTAGTTTTCAGATATATGTTCTACAGGTACTAATGTATGTTTATTGCTGCTGAGTTATTTGTACTTTTTTTTTTTTTTGTTCTGATAACTAATGTACAATTTTTCTAATTATGAATACTTCTTTGTGTGGAAACTGATGGCTTGTGGAATTAATTGTGGAATTACTAACTTTCCTAGTGGTTTTTTGTAAAATCAACCCACTAGGTCCCTAAACAGTAGTGAAATAAAATTTCAGTCTCAATCAATACCTTAGTAGGTTGTGCAGAAGATGCAGTAAAAAATGATCAGTAAAACTTCCTGAGTCAATTGATTGTCTTAAGACACAATATATGGTATATATCCATTTAAGAGTGTTATTTTTTTCTTAATATATGTATTGTATGAAAATGTTAATGCTTTTATTTTTCCCAATACTTTTAGGCTGGTGCATGGCCTCTAACTCAGGCTCCTTCTTCTACATTTGCAATTCCTCAGGAACTGGAAAAAAGTGTACAGATGGTAGGTTAGTAGGAGGCTTTCTGTAAACATGTGGAAAATATAAAATAAACTCCAGATGAAAAATCATCACTCTAAAAGAGAAAATCAAAATGAGCTGCTTCATTTTGATTGTAAATTATGGCTATCATGTTTCCAGTCCATATGCAATGTGGAAGGGTCACCCAAATACCTTACTGAATTCATGTATGTATTTGTGTTGCTTTTTCACATCTCTCTTCTACACTTTGTGATTGCTGAGAGAAATGCTAATAAATGCAATCAAATGAACTAGCTTGATTCTTTGCTTCAAAACAAACTCTTAATATTTAGATAAAAGAAGATTCTGTTTACAATATTAAATCTGAACAGTCAATAGCAGATTAAGATGCAAATACAAATTTCTTGTTTTCTGTTTCATAAAAGATGTTCAAAGTCAAGCTTTGTGCAAACCTCTCTAAAGTTCATTTTATGATTTCTCAACAAGTAAAGGTTTTGTTTTAGCCAAATGTTTTCTTCTTATGTGATTATTTCTGCTTTATAGAGGTATTTTGTTTCTTTTGATTATACTAATGTATTCTGTTACCTGTACAGTATTTATTAAAAACCAGAATATTTGTGTTGATCTTTGCTAAGGTGTGTTTAATAGTGAAAAACAATTTAGGCAATGCAAGTTTTGTATTTTTTGACATAAGAGATTTTCATAGCAGTTTTTATACCTTAAATGGTTATTTGATGTAAGTTATAATGGCAAATGTGTTTTTCTTGTATTACTGCTGAGTATTAGGACTACTTATTCAGCTTTAATTTCCACTTCAGTGGCACTTGGTTTTAGCAATATATTAGTTTCTGACCCAGACTGTAGAATTACCAGGTTACTGGTGAGATTGCTGTCTTTGTGGATTAAAAGAGGAGTATTGACAGTTGTGCCTCAGTTGGGAAATTGGTACAGAATTGTTTGCCAGAAGCAGCTCAGAGTCTGGATTACATGTCTGATTTCACCATTTTGCCATTTTAAAGGAGCAAACTAGAGATCAATGTTTTAAATTAGGATTCCCTAAATAAACAGAACGTGGTCTTAAGGGGGGAGTCTTTGAAAATTGTCTGACAGTGTCTTTCTTTAATGTCCAATTTGATCATTTGACCCATAGAGAGAGCTCTCTTAGGATTTTGGCAAGGATTTAGAAAGAAAAAAAGAATTTTGCAATTGCACTCCAAAGTATGTGAGTACATCTGTAACTGGGCAACCTCTTCAGCAGCTTTTTCTGAGACTGCTGGAGCTTCCTGTAAATATACATTTATCTGAGTGGTGTACAAATACTGGTTTTCATACTGTGCAATCTTGTGGGTGGAGAAACACCTAATTCTTAAAGAGGTCAAAAATCCCTGGTTTTGTTTTGTTTCATTGTTAATCAGAGTTGCCAGACCAAACCAGAGTAAGCCAAATTGGTATTTGTACACAGTGTTGACATTGTGGGGTTTAGGGAGTTTGATCCCATTTTAGGGAAAGATTCTTTGGATCTGCTTTAAGTTCTTCTCATTACCAGAGGTAGACCTTAAATTAGGATTCAGTCATCACTAAAGGAAAGTCTTCTAAAGGAAAATGCTGTCATGAATTCATCTGCAATGTTTGCATCCAGTGTGATGGACATAAAACCAATATTTCTTCATTAGGGTGGTAGGGTGATGATAAACTGTTGTGAGTAGTTAGTTGTATGTGTGACTAATTGATGTTCATTTTGTTTTGCAGTTTGAATTATTTTACAGTCAGCATTTTAGTGGAAGGAAGCTTACTTGGTTACATTATCTTTGTACAGGTAAAAATAAGTGCTTTGCTAAGCTTATGATCTAACAGTTACTTGCTGAAAGTTCTTTTCAAATGACAAAAAACTGGGGAGTTGGAACATTATTTTGCATATAAAGTCAACAGACATATTTTGTGTTATAAATTAATATTTACTACTTAGAATTTCCAAAATCTCTGTTTTGTAAACTTA
Organism: Thryothorus ludovicianus; assembly: GCA_013397245.1. Taxonomy (NCBI): domain Eukaryota; kingdom Metazoa; phylum Chordata; class Aves; order Passeriformes; family Certhiidae; genus Thryothorus; species Thryothorus ludovicianus. Next base: position 1,574,919 of record VZTB01011867.1, on the reverse strand, counting down.
TGATTTATTAAATCCAAGTAAAACTAGAATTGTATGTTCTTAACTGTGCAAAATCACTGCAGAAATGCTGAGTTAGTAACAGTTGCCCTGGAATTGTTTCTGTAGTATAGATGTTCCTTATGTAAATACTAAATAATTGTAAGAATGCATATTATACTATTTTACTCAGGTATGTCAGTATTTACATAAATACATACTTACATTTACTATATAGGAATATAAGCTAAAAACACCTTAGAAGACGTATATTAAATTATAGTTTATTTTAGTAAGTGTCAGTCATGTTTTATTTTAAGTACTTTCAGTATCAGGCTTTAACAACTGAGCACTGCAACATCACATGGAGGTGAAAACCATACTGGCCTACAACAATGTAATACAATGAAAATCTAGTTCTGGTAATAGAAGGATGCTGTTAACTCACACTCACCTTTACACAGAAAATCTAAATCTGCTTTTAGGTAGATTTCTTCGGTGCTTTTTGTTTTTCATGGTAATTTAAAAAAATGTAAGAATATGAAAAATTTTTGATGGAGAAGTATTTTACTTTGTTTTTAGATATTTCCTTTAAACAACTTTCCCGTTAATCACTATTCTGAGATTCTGTGTAAGATGTAAGGCTACTTGGATTTTCTATTTTTTTATTATTATATATTATTTTGCACTATTTGTCCAGTATTTATATTTAATCAGGGTGGGGGGGTTGTTGTAGGCCACACTGTATATGAGTAAATTCACAGCATCAGTTGTCATTGTTCCATTTCAAATGTTGAATACAGACTTGAGTTGAATGTCTGGAAATGTATGAGGAGCTCTGATAGGCTCTGATAGGCTTCAGATGACTTCTTGTCACCTTGCATCAGTTTATAAAATACTACTTGTATCATTACAGGTGAAGTAAAAATGAATTATTTGTGCAAACCTTATGTAGCCATGGTCACAACATACCAAATGGCAGTGTTGCTTGCCTTCAATAACAGTGAGACTGTCAGTTACAAGGAGCTTCAGGACAGTACACAAATGAATGAGAAGGAACTGACAAAAACCATCAAATCTTTGCTCGATGTCAAAATGATCAACCATGACTCAGACAAGGTATGCTGTAATGGTATAAAAAAGTTTCATGTTTTCAGTCTTGTCATTTTGATATTTGTTGAGGACTTTTTTTTTAATATCCATTGTATACTTTTGTTTTTCTAAGCTTTATTTTTGACCCTTGTGAAAAATTGTAAATCTCTACTTATGAGGAAAGAGACAGGAGGAAGTAGAGTGCCTGTTATACAGGCTTTCTATGCTTATAGCAGCATGAAAAGGCAATAATGCAGGGATGTTTTATTTCTGTTGCCTTGTTTTCAAAGTTGTACTGATTCATGGGAAGGAGCCTGTGTAGTAAACCAGGGTCTCTGAGTGATCCTAAAATATATTTGTGGGAATAAGAGACTGAAAGCAACAGCGACCATGTTCTTCCTTGCTGACAGATTATAGGAGCAAGAAAGAGGGCAAGTTGGACTTCTGTGAGAGGCTTTTTGGTGCAATTTGCCAGACTTGTCATTCCATGAGTGTCTTGGAATTTCAGTAATATCTGAACTTTGTTTGTGATTAAGGCAATGGTTGATACTTGTTTTCCTGACTCTGTCTCATCCTTCTGTATGGTCTATGTGAAATCTTTTTTCACCCACACAGCAAAGGGTGCAGGCTTTACTCTGTTAAGTTGGAAACACTGCAGAAGTGCCTGTGCATCCCATACAGACATGAGCATGAGCTTCCAGCTCACCCAGAAAACCCACTATGCAGACAGTATCAGACAGAAGAAATTGAGATAAGCTGTTCAATTCACTCACAAGAAGAAATCCAAAGCTGCTCTGATAGCTGCTTTTGTTTTTAACCAGGAAAATTTTAGAAAATGGAAAGTGAGATCACAAGGAAGATCTGATGCTTGGCTGAAGCATAGGACATGCTTTATCTAGAAATGAGCTCAGGTTGGAACAATGGCTGGGAAGATGTCTGTTAAACCATGGGTCAAATAAAACTCTGGGAGCTATTACAGGAAACAGTGAGACCTTTAATAATCTTAGAACGTTGCCTGTTATTTAAAGGATTTGCATTTGTTGATGTCCATTGTATAAGGTTCACCTAGTTTCTTAAAACTTATATCATAGAAGAAGGAATAATACAGCTTTCCAACCCTTTTACTTTTTAATGTTTACCACTGCATTTTCCAGTTCTTTACCTTCCATGCTATTGCATTCAAGTGTCTTTACTGTTTCTGTTTTCTTTGCACTCCATCCAGCAATGTGATAGCAGATCTGTAGGCAGTCTATCAGCTTACTTATTAAATAAACAAGTGAGCTTTAGTGGCTTAAGCAGTGGAATTCAATACACAAACTTCTCTTTACCTGTATCTGAGCCAAACATAAAAGTACAGTGTAGTAAATGTGTTGTAGTTTGCTTTTGCTTGTTTGTTCATTTTTTGAACAGTAGTGGGGGAAAGAGCATGAGAAGTTTTGGGCAAAATCTTCATTAGGTCATTAAAATCACACTTTTTGAGTTCATACTCAATGCACAATTTATTTTGGTTTATATTCAACTGTGTCAGCAGAATAATGCTAAAAGTTAATGTTAGCCTATTTTTTGATAGCTTATTATTTTTTAAGCTCTTGGTCTTTCCCCCTTCATGTTATATTTTCTGGACTATGCCTGGTGTCCTGGTTTTTATATATATTGTAGCAAAGACTGTTTGTTGCAAGATATAAAATTAGAATTAATATTGATTTGAGTGCATATTTTGATAAATATTTTCTATGTTTACTGAAATGCTTGTGCTTTATACAGTTTGGCAAGATTCCAAGGTCTCAGAATCCCAGTAACTTTATTCTGCTGGAAACTGGGAATACTTGCACAGGCCCTTGCATGGAAACCACAGATCTGTCCAGTCATGCTGTGTTGAATGTAAAGGTGTTTTTACTGCAGGGGAAAAAATAATAATAATAATAAATGTATATATATATACACATATATGTGGAAAAGAATTGAGATTCTGACAGGAAAAAATTAGAAATCTGCAAAACGTGCACTGTAGAAATTGCAGATTGTCGGCTGTTTCTGCTATAACATAACAAAATGCTTAGATGCTTTTCCTTAAATTCTGGAGGACAACTTTTGTAAAGCAGCTCCCCTTTGAGGTCTTGTCATAAATAAAAGTTGCAAATCCAACTTTCTTTGCAGGGAGAAAATTACTTCAAATGGCAAATGTTTGCAACTAAGATAAGCTATCGAAGTATTAAAAGAGAAATTTCTTTTTAACAAAATTCTTTTATGTGGAGTTCTTCATAGTGTTTTTTGAAATATACTTGATTTCTAGGTCAGTTAAACTAGCTTTAAAAATTGACCCAGATCAAGTGGAATTTTAGAATTTCCAGCTACAAATCTGGTTTTTTTTCTGTGTATGTAAGACCCTAACTGCGACTTTTCAAAGTAAATTGTTACTATTTTCTGGTTCTATTCTTGATTTTTAAAAATGAATCTCTATTGCAGGAAGACATAGAGACAGAGTCGACATTTTCATTAAATATGAACTTCAGCAGTAAACGAACAAAGTTTAAAATTACCACATCAATGCAGAAAGACACGCCACAGGCAAGTATTCTTTGATGTTTCTAGCCTGAATAGCTTAGAAAGCTTATTTTTCTAAAACGGAATTTATTCTGTTAGTTTGGTGTAAGCAGATATCAGATTCTCTAAGATTTACAGAAGAATTTTGTAGGTTTAAAGCTTAAACAACACGAGTTTTTTTGTACTTAAAATATAGGCAAAAGAAGATGAAATAAAGAACAAGACAGTAGAAAGAAAAGATAAACAAAATAGCAATACCAAATGGTATTGATGCTTAGTCTCGTGAGACTTTTTTGTTGCTGGTGTTTATAAAAGCAGCTTACTGCAAGAACAGCAGAACCAAACAGCTGTTTTCCTATGATTTTGTGTCCTTTGGCAACTAAAATCAACTCCTGTGTTGTTAATCCATGTTCTGTGTATCTCCTAAGACAGGATTTTCTACAAGATAAGTATGTGCTGCCAAACTCAATACATTATAGACAATTCTGCTTGCTTTTCTCTCTAGAAAAAATGTTGGTTTAGATGCCTCTCTCCTACCTTCCTACTGACTTTCATGAAACCTGATATCCTTGATTCATGGACATATTTTTCCTGCAATTAAACTACACCTGCATTTTTGTATGAGTTCGCCCTTTTTCGTTAAGTAAAAAGTATAGATTCAAGATACTTTTATGCAGCCTTTATTGGTTTTACTGTATTTTGAACATTACTGTTTTTCCTGTATCACAGGAGATGGAGCAGACCCGAAGTGCTGTTGATGAAGACAGGAAAATGTATCTCCAAGCTGCTATAGTCCGTATCATGAAAGCACGAAAAGTGCTGCGACATAATGCTCTTATTCAGGAGGTAAGAGAAAGCCCTTGAGCTTGATTTCCTGAAAATCTTCAGGATGGAAGGGTAAAACATCAGATTACAAAACTCAACCATGTGGAAACCAGTACTCCAGCGAAATTAGTGAGAATTTCCCTGGGGTCTATTTTGAACTGCAGTACTGGAGCACTAGCTGGGATCCCTCGGTCTTGTAAATGTGTCTTAGCACTAAAGCATTAAGTTCTTGCTCATTCCTTTTAGCTGATTCTATGCCAAGAGATGTTGTATCCTATAAAAGCCATTGCCAGAGCTATGTGTTCTATTGAAAACCTGAATAGGGATATTCTAGTATGGAATTTCCAGCCAATTTTGTGCTCTAATCATTATTTTATTATAACTCATGGTTTAAATTTTAAAAGTTGTCTGAGTATGGAGACATGCACTTTTCTGTCTCCCTTTTCCACAAAGTGGTTTGGTTCCCTAGATTTTTTAGATTCCAGATTAATGACCTGTGAACTGTCACAGGTGGCTTGGAAGGAAGTGCTATTTATTTAGTTTTTTTCTCACTTTCCCATCTGCTGGTTGCCTGCCTAATTGTATTTCTCTTTCCAGCCTAACATTTGCTCCTTCCAACCAATTCCCAGTTTTACTTTTCTCAAACTTCCAAAGCTCTTTCTTCAGTTTAATTCATTCTTGTGTCTCTGAGCCTTGCTGGATGGCCTCAGAGAAGACTGGTGGGAGGAGGAATAAAGATTCCTGCTTTATTCAACCATTTTGAGCATAGAGATGGAGAGTCATTGAGTAATTTGGAGGAATTTTGGTGGAGGAAACAGTTTACCACACCCACTACTTAATTTTTATTTCTTAAAAGAAACCTAGCAGGAACAGAGAGTCAGTAAGTCTAGAGGATATAGTGTGAGACCTCCTAAAGGTTTTGGATATTGAAGAAGTGTTTATACACAAATAGTCTGAAAGCAAGCTTAATTGGAGAAATCTGATTTTGAATATCTAAAAGAGGAGGCAGCATAGGTCCTGATTTTTGTCAAAATCTTTATTTGGTCTTCTGTTAGTTAAATCATCCATGCAATTATGATGAAATCATGTAAGAATTTGCAATTAAAAATAGAAAATGATAGGCAAGCCCTTTCATCTTTGAAAATACCTTTTTCTGCCCACTATCAAATTATTAGAAAAATTTCTTGAAATGTGCTTTGCTTGACACCAATTTATAAGGATGAAATAGATTACAAATTTTTATGCTTTGGAAACAAATCTTTTCTGATTGCTTCTTTCATTATCTAATGGAAGGGCCATTTGTGTGCCCCTGCTGTGTTTTGCTCTTGCTGGGCTTTTGCAGATTAGTAACATTAGGACCTTTTTCTTCAGCTTTGCAAGAAAGATGGATATTTTCATGGTTACTCAGTTAAAAACTAAGTAGAGAGTGTGGTTGTGATATTGTTACTAATTCTGGTGCCATTGGTTTTTTTATCATGCTGTTTATATTCTTATATATAGTGTATCAATTAAAATATACTTTTTGACTTCTTGAGTAAGAAGGAATCTTTCTGAAAGGAGTCTGTTTACTATGAATAGTTAATATTTTCTCACCACATTAATATTTTTTCTTAGCTATAAGGGCAGGATTATGCTGTTAGATATTTGGGAGACTCCCAACCCTAATGTAGTTAGCTCTGGTTCTAACACTTAGACTACAGAACCACACATTTCATTTAGGGTGAGGTGTCCAAGAAAATAGTCCAGACCCTTGGTAGACCTGTAAATGTCAGCATGTGGTCTTTGAGGAATTGTTAATTGTATTAGATATGCCCTGATAATTTCAATTCTAGCTCAATGTTGCAGTCGCCTGCAGGACGAGGTAGCTTTTCCTCTAAAATGAGTAAGTCTGGAAGAGTAGTGGAGGGGAGACGTCAGAGCAGTCATTCCCAGAAAATCTTTTTTCTGGCCATCAGGTATTTCTGTCTATCCTTCTTACTTGGACTATCTTTGATAAGAAAAACCAGCAACAAGAAAACCTATACCAATACAAAATTCTCTCTTTCGTTCTCTCTGTCTTAAGTAAATACATGAAGTGTGGTGATGACAATTAGCTTCGGTGGAGGGCCAAGTTAGGTGAAATCTGAGCAGATCTATCAGCTTGTTAGCACCCAGTTTCTCCTCACTTGTACTGCTGTGGAACATACCAGACCTTTGGCTGTTAGCCCAACAAAACTCACTCTTTTGAGCTTTTTGTTTGCTTTGCTGGGTGAGTTCCACCCGGTGAGTTCTGTTGGCTCACAGAGGGCCCCAGCAAACGCTACAGCTGGGACAAAGCCAGCCATGGGAAGTTGTAAAGAAAACTGAAAATTCAGCTGAAATAAAAATTCTCTTTACAGAAGAAATAAGACACTACAGGCAAAATATATTGTGACACTTGAGTAGTAAGATCTTTTGTTTGAGAAATTTTCCTGCTTGTAGATTTTCATGTTTTGTTATTACATGCAATTTTTTCTCCTTTTTTACAAGAGAATGGGCAAAACTGAGAACTACTAAGAGACATCTAAAGTTTTGCCTGGAGTGGCAATTTCATCCACAATTCAAATATAGATTTGTTTTTACAGTAAATAACTTCTTACTGCATGTATTAAAAAGTTCCAGCACAGCCAGATGGAACTCATGAAATAGGTCTATCTTCAGTGACTGTAGAAAGAGAAGTTCATCCTGATTTTCTCCAATTGTATGAGAAAGAAGGTTAGTGGTAGGGCAACTCCACTGACAGTAGTGAAGAAATGTGTTAATATTAGATTAATTTTTAACATGGATATTTGTCTTCATTTGTACTGTGACAAATGAAGCAAGCAAGAGGAATGAAGAGATCTGGGGAACATGTGGCCAAAGTAACCAGTGAGCTGACCAGTCAGTTTCAGTGTCCTGACACTAATACATAGAGATACTTTCTTGGTTGTTATAAATTAACTATTCCAGGGTTATTTAATCCTGTCTTTAAAATGTACTGAATTTGCCTTAAAGCCTTTAGCCAATATTTAGACAACATTTGTAACCGTGAAAAATAAAAATAACACAAAAACTGTGTCTTTCTTTTGCAGGTAATTAGCCAATCAAGAGCTAGGTTTAACCCAAGTATCAGCATGATTAAGAAGTGTATTGAAGTCCTGATAGACAAACAGTACATAGAGCGAAGCCAGGCCTCTGCAGACGAATACAGTTATGTAGCATGATGTTGCTATCCTGCAGGTATGATTGTAAGGAGATCATTGCTGTCACTGTTTGGTGTGTTCCTGTGGGAAGAGGCAGGCCTGTGCCTCCATAATTGGTCACTTGGCAGCCCCTGTTTTTCTGCTGTTTACAACATCACCAGTGCCATGTCATGAGCGTCAATGAAAATGCCTATAGATATTTCAAGCTCATGTCATTATGACATTTCTTAAAACTTTACTAAAAGAATGAGTGAAGTATTGCTGAAATGTGGAGAATTGGTTGGGTACCATGCTTTTTATTTTACCCCCTCCCCTTTCACGTTTGCAGTTGATGTTTTTTAATGTATCTTAAGACAAAGTAAGAAAAAAAATCACACAAAAAACCTAAATATTGTAATATGACAGATAACCTAATAATTGTATCTACATTAAAATGTAAAAAAAAAAAAGAACATGATACTGCTGCTTGTCAAATAAAAGAATAAAGTTATATAATGTGTCTTGAATGATTGTAGAGCTGGATATAGCATTAATGTCTGTAAATATTATTCAGGCCTGGAGAGTAGAAATAATGTTATGTGTTTGGGTTTTGGATAACCTCAGAAGTAGGTCTGACATAACAACTAATTTATATAAAACTGAATACCAGGTATGTCATGTTTGATGTGATTATAAAAAATATTTATGGTTAAGTGCACATCTTGTTTTCTTGAGATTAGGCTGATTTACATCCTCGGTGCCTGCAGGCCTCCCCTGTGTCTGTTAATCCCACACTGTAGGAATATGTTACAAGAGAAAATAAACTGACGTTTGAGGGGATTTAAGTGGTGTAGTTCACAAACACTTAGGAATAGTTATCATGAGCATCAAAGATAGAGTTCAGTGGCTTGTGAAACCACCTTTTTAATGGGAAAGCATATAGCAGACTGGTAACTGAAATATGTTTTTTCTCTGATGTATTGGGTAGAAACACTGCATGGATGGGTATCTATGTTTGTTTCCACATAAACTCATACTGCTTGTTTCTTGTTTTCCCTCCTGACTCCTATGGTTGTTTTTATCATGTTTTATTTTCCTCTGCCCCAGTTAGATTTCCAGCTGTTAGGGTGAGACGAGAAATCCACAGGCTATTTCATGTCCTGTGTTGTTCATCAGGGTTGGCATGGTGACTGTTCACTCTCAAACAAGCAAACTATAATTTTAAAAGGTACTAACTCTATCACTGGAAGTGAATGGAATTTAAGAGTGTTGAGAGTTTGAACACACTGAATGCCTGCTGCAGAAAGAGTTTCCTCATGGCTATGCCTGCAATTATGATTGTCAGGATAAATACTAAGTTTAAATGTTCTATTTTTGCCAGATTTATTTGTGTGCATATAAAAATACATATGTAGATATATACTACTAGCAGTATTTTTTTAGATTGTGTAGTATCACCTACTAAAAATCCACACATCAAGAATTAATTTTAAAGTAAAAATAACCTTTGGAGGCAGCTTTTTACTCTTTTTTTTTTTTTTTTTTTTTTTTTCCGGTTCTTCACTGTATGAAAGGCTTCTCTCCAACTCTCAGGTTGTTGCTGTCTCTGATTTCCAAAGTGGTATTGCATTCATATACTATCTAGAGGCTATAGGAAACTTTCTATGGTTAACTAGGAAATGCATCAAGAAGTTGTGCTATGTTTTTCTGATGTGGATTTTGCTAAGGATGAATAAAGGGCAATAATAAAGGGCAGTAAACATTCCTTCCATATTTATGGTGTTTTATCCCACTATGCTAAGATCTAGATTTTTTACATGGATTTATCTCTTCAAGAAGTAAGTTTTTTTAACTATTTGTAATATGGTGCTGCAGATCATTGTCTCAAGTTTTAGAGTTGTTTCTATGTGGTGGGAGACAGCACAGGTGCTTATACTGTCACCAGATGTGGTAAGCAGGAGACACATCAGCAAAGATTTCAATTGGAGTGACTTCTAATTTATTTCAGTGTGGAGCATTTCTGTGCTTTATAAAAGAAAAATAATTTATTGCATCTTAGGACAAAAAATAGGGGCAATAGTCTGTTACATAATACAGAACAAAAAGGAAAAATTATTTCCTGACTACAGAATTAGCAGATTCTTTCTCCAGAAAACAAACTAACACTGACACCAAAGTTTCTGGAAACAAATGTATTCTATCTCGTAACTTGTATTTAATCAACAATTTATAAGCTTGTTAATAAAAGCTTTATTTAAATATTAAAAATTCCAGTAGCAAAATTTTAGGATTGAGTTTAAAGAAGGCTTGACCAATTTATTTTCAGTATCGTTTTATAGGCAACACAAGAACTTCACTGCTCTAGCCCAAACGTGCAAGGTTTTAACATTACCTTATCTCTCAATTTTTGCATACCTAAATCATCATTTTGAGTTTTAGGTAAGCATGCTGCTGAGTTGAGACATGTTTAGTAAGTTAAAAACATTAATCTATTTCAGTGCAGTTGGCATCCCCAGATGGTGTCTTTCATAATTACACACAAACTCAGTCTTTTTGGTGCCTCTTAGGAAATGTTGTTATAGCTGGGAAACATTTTGAATTCTACTTTATAAATCACACCTTCCCCCTCAGGATAAAAATAGTGCAAAGTTCAGACCCTTGTAGCTGAATTATGTCACTGAGATCAGTGCTGGCACACAGGGATGCAGTTTATAGTGTGGAGCTTCAACCTGGCAACCAATGCCTTTGGCAAGTGTAGGTTCAAAATATAAAGTGCAAGTGGGTATTAACCTGAGGGGCAAATTGTAAAAAAGAGAAGATAGGCAAAAATGCCATACATTTTAACTTTTTACCAGAAGAAACTGGTATAAATGTACTGCTTTTTTTGGTTTTTTGTCATTCACCTATTGACATGCATGACCTGCTAGCATATAGGAAGCCATGCAGCTGAGTGGGAACATAATGGTTTCTTATACCTCATCCATGCCTAATATCAAAATGCATTTTATCTCTGGTATTGAGTACTAGTAATCATTCTTACACCAACTGAAAAGGTGTTTCTATGATGTTCTAATTTGTCTTGAGACTGACTGTCTAGTTCTAGGAAAGAAAAGTGTGTACCTGCATTTTAGTGTGTTCACACACACAAAGCAGCCAGAGCTATGAAAGATATTTAATCACCATAACATAAACTGCAAAACAGTGAGTATCATTACTTTCAATGCATACATCAGCTTTCCAAATAAGCAGAGTACAGAAATTGGTCAGTGGAGAAATAAATTTTGTAAACTGATATCTTTCAGTTATGCTTAGAAAGACATTTCTTCTCCTTAAAAGAGTTAATTTTAAAAACAGGTACTGCAACATAGTATTGATATTGAGCATCAATTTTTTGTAGGACAAATATTTTAGGACTGTCCATGCTTTACAAATATGGTAAGTACTTAGAGTTAATTAATCTAAGATATCACAGTTTATGAAACCATATTCTCCAGAAACAATTGTTCTTGCACTGATTATTTGCTCTTATTACAAATCTGAATTAATCTTTACTTGTTTATGGTAAGTTGGACTGTGCTTCTGAGGTGATAAGAAAACAGCATTTTTCAATTTTGTCAGGGAAAAGAAGAGGAAGGGTCAAAAAAGCATTTGAGTATAATAATTTTAAAACAGTGCAAGACTTTGATAAACATGTGTGTGTGGTTTTAAAGAGGGGGAGTGAATAAATAAGATGGTGAAAGTAACCAAATATATCCATATACATATGGATGCTTGAATGTGCATTTAATATTGTCTCTTCTGTGGAATTCACAATTACAACAAGGGAAGAACATAACCGGCAGCAAAAGCAGAGAGGCAGATGAGAGGCTGGCTGTTTGGCATCTGGCAGCTGTGTTGGTGCTGCTCCCACCAGCTGTCCCAGGAGTACAGCACAAGACATGCAAGCTCCCTCAGTGTCCTCAGTAAGCCCAGCCTTGCATGTGCATCTGGGAAGTGAAGGACTAAGCCTCAGAGGTAGGACACAGCAAGCCTAAAGGCATTGTTGGTCACTTCTAAGACAGTTCTAGTAATTTAGGGAATTACTTCCACCATTCATGTCTACACTCTTTTTAGAACCCCTGTGACTGAAAGCTAAATGATCTAAGAAAAACTGAAATATTCACTAGTTTGGTTGTTTTGGCTGGAGTAACAAGCAGCTATCCTTAACACCATCATAAGTTCTTCTTCCTCAGCTGGGTACAGTGCTAGATGCATGCATTGCTAGTTCATTACAGTATCAGGTACAAAGTACACTTGAACCACTGGCAAACTTGGTGTATGTGAGCCCTTTTCTAGAGCTTCTGGGCTAGCTGGAAATCTCTGATATTTTACAGGAGAGAGCTATACTAGCTTTGTGTGTCCTTCCTTCCACTCTTCCACTGAGATAAATAAAATGACACACTGGCGTTCTGTAAAATTTGCTCTCCAAGTCTTTGATGCAGTTGTCTACCATGAACAGAAAATCATGTATTTTATTTCTACAGAAAGTAGTGTAGGATAGGACAAAATACTTGCCAATGTCTGTATAGCTAAGGCATCAGTTCTTTCAGTCTGACTCTTGTCCAATCAAACATTTGACATATTGGCATTTACAGGAGCAATGGATACCTAAGGAGATTGTTTGGCATGTTCTCATCTGAAAGAGGCCTTGTTCTTAACGTAATCACTGAATGGCAAACACTGTAATTACCACCTTTTGGTGGAAGCTGGTGGTTCTGATGTGTGTCAAACTGGCTCTATCCAACAGCTGAGAACAGTAGCACTGTTGCTGTCAACAGTTATTAAAGAGGAATGATTTGAGGGCAGTCTTGAAACTTGGCAGATTGCTGTTGCCTGTCTTTTAATGTTGGTTATATAATCTATAAGCTACTAGGTATATATGATAAAGTGCAGTACTTCTCTGGTAGTATTTCACATTATATTGAGCAGTTTCAGTTGAGTTTCATAAGATGTACTTGGTCTGTTTTCTTAAAAACTCTACTCATGGGTCCATTTTCATTTCTTCTTTCCAGTCATCAGCTTAATAGAATTTGTGATCATCAAAACCTGAGTTTGAGAGAATAAAAAAAAAAGTTTGAAACTCATGATATTGTGTACTCATCTGTATATTTGAAGCCACTTCAGGTTGTTTTATGAGATTTGTTTTAAGAAATGCCAGGCATTTGGCTCCTTCAGAGTGGTGGGATACATGGAGTGAGGTGCTGCCTGGAGCTGATCAAGAGGAAGCTGTCGGTGGGAGGATATGAACGATCTGCTGATCCTTACTCTTTGGAAGTTTGTGTAGTGCACAGAATCCAGCACACCACATGCTCTCTTCAGGGTTTGCTCTCCTTCAAAGAGAGGCACAAGTAGTGGTGCCAGTGGGCATTCAAGAAATATGAGACTTTGCCTTTTTGAGTCTGTTCTCATTCTTTCCTTGACCAGAAGAGTGCCTGTCTTAATGAAGGCCCAATACCTCTCTTGGATGTGTACAAACTTAAACTGTCTTGAAGGTAAATCAAGAAGGGTGAGCTCTTACCTGCTTCCCACAGCTTTTTGTGTATTTTTTATACAATATTCCAGAGATTAGAAAATAATAATTTAGACAAGGGACCTGTAATTTAGTCATTAATATATTCCTGTGGGAGCTGGGGCTGGGGGTGTGAGTTCCCTCAGTGGGTTGGTAACTGAAGAGCCATCTGCTTCTCTGTGCAGAAAGAAAGCAGCAGTGGCCAGAATTCTGTATGCAATCTGCATCCTCTGTGCTGGATGATGTTCATAATAGACTTAAGTTTTAGCAAGTAATCTAGATAGCAGTAATGAATATTTGAACATTTAAGTTTTGGGGTCATCTTACCATCTGGTGACTCAAAAAGTCTTGGAAATCGGGCTTTCAAAACAGTGTTTGTGGGTTTGCCCATATGTTCTGCCTGACTGCCATCTGAAGCCATGAAAAGGAGTCATGTGAACCTCATCTGTAGCCTTGTCTCAGTGATAACAAGTGAAACTCTCCCTTCCCCCAAGTGGGTGTCTGCTGGCACTTGTTTTAGTGTACTACTGGTAACGGTGTATCTAAGCCTTACTGTAGCCACAAATTGAAGAGAATAGATGTACACCCACAAAACATTACCTGCTTAAAATCTGAGTCATGGCTGTGAATCAGAGATGTGCCCGTTGCAGCTGGTGGAAGAGATTTGGGAAGATGTAACACTCCTCTTGGAAAAAACACTAGCCTGACTTTGGGCTAAGAAAACCATCCATCTGCATGAAAATAGGCTCTAGCATTAATAAACCTCTATCCATGGAGAAGACCCCACAAATTACCTGTCATCCATCCTGGAAGGGTTCAAGGCCAGACTGGATGGGGCTCAGAGCAGACTGGTGTAGTGGAAGGCATCACTGCCCATGGCAGTGGGATTGGAACTAAGTGATCTTTAAGGTCTTTTCCAACCAAAACCATCCTATTATTTCTGAGTGACATAACTGAGAAACTTCACTAGCTGCCCCTCAACCCTCTTTTGTCAAGGCAGTAGCCTTGCCTGTTTTGGATGCTCTCTCTCTCTCTTTCAGAGCACTAGGCATTCAGTTTTTTAAAGTCTGTTTTAAAGGATGTGTGTAGTTTTGCAGATAAGATGGGAAAGAAGTGGAGCTTGTGCCACTGAGCACAACTGGTATTAACCCAGTGGGGAGGACAGGTGGGGCCGTGCTCGTGTCCTGAGCGTCAGCCTGGCGGTTGGGGCAGCAGAGTGTGGAGTTTTGCATGTGGACTGGCAGACCCTCTTTATTCTTTCCCACACCCAGGCACAGCCTTTGAAATGCAGCCTTGACAGGCAGAGCTGGAATATCCGCTCCTCCCCTCCCTGGCGCAGCTGCGGTGCGCGCAGGGGCCGCGTGTCGGGACAAGCCTTGCTTTGAGAGCCGTGGAGAGCGGCAGCACCATCGCCCTTTGGGCTGCCTGCGACACGGCCCTTGCAGGTGGCAAAGGAGGCTGTCATCTGCATGCACTCAATTTTAATATAAGGACACAGATCACAGACTCTGCACATGAAAACACCAGGAAGCATGGGATACCCTTCTTAGTCAAGTATTAGCTGGGGTGGCTCAGGAAACTGTAGGTTATGTGGGTCATTTACAATGACAAAGATGAAAATATGACAGGAAAAATAGCTGGCTTATGCTTGGATTTGCCTTTGATTTTTCTTTTCTTTTTTTTGTTGATTGTTGGTTTATAAATCCTTTTGTAAAATAAAATATGGGCTTTTGGAAAGGAGATCTTCAAGAAGTTTGTTTTGAAAGGTTTTTATTTTGTGGACTATTTAATCCACATTTCCTGTTGATGTGCACTCTGGGCTTAGCATCCTCCAGAATTCCCTTGCACACTGTCTAAAATGGCCATTGTGCTGTTGCACATCTGCAGCAGTGGTTGGCTGGCTGAGCTCCAAACATGGGAAAGTTGTTTCTCTTTGCAGAGGCTGTTCTTGCTGCATCCACCTCCTCACGGTGAACAGCTCCTTTCATGCCATACTTTCTAGGCTCTAGCGCCTACAAAATACATTTTGTATATGAGGCTAGTACATATCACCTTAACTTAATTTTTTTTTAGTCTGTGCCTATAAAGGTATGTCACAAGTTTCTACTCCTTTGCTTCTGTAACAAATGGTTTGGTCTAGCCTGCCTTAGAATGTGATTTTATTGCTGTCATACTTATGTGAGCTCTTAGATACTTAAACCAGGTTTTCTTCAGGAGTTTACTGTGGTTGTGTCTGGTTTTTTAATTATGAAACTTAAAATCACATTAAACTCTGTCTATACTGACTAAAGTTTTCATACCAGTCCTACAGAGCACTGAAAATCAGCATTTAGTGATTCATGTTTTGGAGAGTAATATTTTAAATTAACTTTTTGTTGTCCTTAGAAATCGTTTGCAGGATATATTGTTCGTTTTTGAGTGTATAAAATGCTTGTGAAAACTTCCACTTAGCTATGTGCTAGTTAAAGTATGGACAAGTTTGCATAAATGCAAACTCCTTTTCAAGCTTTCACCTTCAGTAATGGAAGAAGCAACTGTGACAGAACATCTCTGTATTTCAGACTCTGCTGGAGGCCACTAAGGCTTTCAGAAATTTAGAACAGTGACACCTCCTCTAAAATCAATATTTTTAGGTTATGTTGCAGCATGGAGGGGAAATATCCTTCCACTCTTCTGATTTTCCACAATGAGTTTGTTCTTTACTCAACAGGAATATCGACTGATTGGGAAAATTTGGGGAAGGTGACAGAAAGCTATCAAACCTGTTTGTAGCAGTTCTCATCTTCCCTGGAGCCACTACTGCAATGTGATTCCCCTGCTAGCTCTGAGCAGCACAATTAATTGTGGCTGTGGGAAATGTGGGTGCTTTCCTCAAAGTGTTACAGCAGAATCTCTGCTGGTTTAAAGACTTTCCAACCCTAGTCACTAGGGTGGGGGACCATACACTGAAAAGGTCGAATATTGGGAAGACAAATATACAGAAAGGGAATTGTGTTGCTTCTCCCTGATGAGATGGAGGCGTTGGAGGTGCCTGGGAGTGTTGGTGGAGCAGAGGCCGGGCTGCAGCCTCCTGCCAGCAGAGGTTGCTGCGGCAGCTGCGCTGGGCAGAGGGAGCCTCGCTCGGTGCGGCGGGTCCCAGCAGCAGCAGCCAGCTCTTCCTAGCTGTGCTCTAGGAGAGGAAATGCTCTCCATTATGGACTCCGAATTTAGCAGTTGCTGCAGCAAAAGAGAGTTTGGAGGGCTCAGGACACAAACAGAGTGAAACTTGCACACGGGCACTCAGAAGCTGGGAAGACAGTCCCACTGCTGCCATGCTCTGAAGATTTTGGGTAATGGGTTGGTATTCTTGTGACTGTCCTGTGTAGGGCCAGGACCTGGACTTCAATTGTCCTTGTGGGGCCCTTCCAGCTCAGGATATTCTGTGATTTCAATTTTCCTAATGGATGTTAGGACCCGCTGTGATGCACATCCGCTGAGACAGCTGCAACCTTTTAGCAAATTTGGGTGGGAGGGGAAAAAGGAGAAGGTGCTTTGCATCTCAATCAAGTGCCTTGTCCATGCAAGGACAACACAACTTGCAGAAAACTGTACTTTGCTTTTCCACCGGAATCCTGGGTGGAAGAAACCATCTGTTTTTGCAGGAAGAGGAGGCTGGGAGAGCACTGCAGCTTTTGAAAGGTGTTGATCATCCTCTTGCCAAGACCAGAGAGAGAGAGAAGGGCTAAGAAAGAAGATAAGTGTGAAGCTGTTCACAGATAAATCACTGTTAGAGTAAGAAGGGCCCTAGAAAGGTGGGGAAAGATACAGTTTTGGGGTTTAAGGGTGTATGAAATGGAGGAATAGGCAGATGCAGAGATAACAGTGCAGGAATATGTTGTGTGTTTTGATGTGTGGTGCATAATTTTGTCTTGGGCAGGAAAATTCCCTAACCTATAATTCACCAGCTGGGCAGTTTTTAAGCACAAGTATTGACTGATGAGAAACTTCATGTCTGATTCCCCCTAATTTACTCTTCTCTTAATATCCTCATTCCTTGTGTTCCTGTTAGCTGCTTCCTTAATCCCAAACCTTCTTTCCTTGAGTTTTGTGTGGATTATCTGATGGTGTGAGTTTTTAAAGGCCCGTTGAAAATAAAAAGTTCCTCATCTGAGAATGTTGCATGTGAGTTAAATGAGGGCTCTAAATTTGGCTTAAGGAAGAAGCTGGAAATAGTGAAAGCAATGAGAGTTACAGGTGCAGATACCAAACTTTCTTCCCCAACATTTTGAAATGGCTTAGCAATGCTGTTATGTGGGTTCCAAGTGAGCAGGAGAGAATGGGAGAAGCCCTGAAGCAGAGAAACAGATTGGGAATGGAGCCAGAAATCTATACTTGTCTTACCATTTGGAACAGGCTGTAGCTAATTGGGGAGAGGGGGAGGTGTGACAGTAGAAAATGGGTATAATAAATCCTATTATTTGAAGGCTGGCCCTGCACCACTTTATGCCTCCTTACTGTTTGGAGATTCCTGTCTGAAAGCTGTTTGCTTTTTTTTTTTTTTTCCTAAAGTCTGTATGAGTTTTTGGGGTTTTTTTCCTATTTTTTGTGGCAGAAACAAATATTAAGAAGGGATTTTTAGATGCCTGGATATAGTAATCTGGTTGGAATATATATGACAACCCAATAGTAAGAAGATTTCAATATTTTAACCTTTTATATTACAGAATAGTTGTCTTCATAGATTCATTACTGTGGTAGGCATGGTAGGATCTGAAGAAATGTGAGGACTCATCTGGGTGAGGAAGCCAAATTTTGGCCCAGGTAGCCAGGACATGAGAGTGTGCTTTCAGTCTGGCCTGGTGGATTCCTGAATTCCCTTGTGTTTGGCAGCTTCAGTAGCAGGATTGGAGAGGCCTCACTCCCAGGTGAACCTGTAGCAAGGTGCCCCTAAGAGGCTGCTTTGGATTACCTCAGGCTTGGTGCAGGGAGCTGAGCCTGGGTCCTCTCCTTCCTGGGTGTGCACTCTCATCCCCAGGCTATTAAATAGAAGGGATAGGTGAGAAGGTTGCTGGCTTCCTTTGGCTCTATTTTAAAAGGAAGTATCTGCCATCAGTGCACTTCATGGGGCGCCTAATCTTGTTGTGTGTTCTGAAAACACCCTTCAGACTAAGCCCCTTAGGGGACATGAGATTCTGGAGCCTGCTTAGGCTGCAGTGCTGAGCTATTCAGCCCTGCTGAGACTGAGGCAGTTCTGGGCATGCACAGAAGTGAGACATCACCTATCCAGAATGTCTGTAAATCAAAAAAAGTAAGGTGCTTCTGTGTATGAAATTTCAGGATCGCCATTTTTGTCACTGTTGGGTTTAGTTTGATAATATGGTTCAATATTTTAATTTTGAATAAACCTTGACCTAATAAAGTCAATCTCCATCTCTGTGAGAAGCAAAGATTTTTTTTTTCTTTTATAACTTGAAGCAAAGGTTGAACAAATTTTAATGGGCAACCCCATTGTTGGATTAATGCCCTCATTCAATCAGAGCGTGCAAAACACAAACCCTAGGCAGAGCTAAACTACAAAGCAGAGGAGATTTTCACAATGCTAAATGGAGTGAAAGCACCAGGGGAAAAATATCTGAAATCCTCTTATATGATTATTAAAACAGAAACACACACACACATTAAACCACCAAGTCTTAAACTGGGGTGCCACAGGGAACTGGCAGAAGAACAGTTCTGTTCTAGCTGGATGCTTTTTGTGATATTAGATGGAAGCTGTAACAAAGCAAATATCCCAGGACTGCTTGCAGGTCACTGAGGAGGAGCTGGCCATGAGTCTATTGGCCCCTTTCTGCTTCCACAGCTGATCCCTGCTACCTTCCAGTCTCATCACTACCCCTCTCCAGTCACACTGTGCAGTCTTTTCTCCCTTCAGGTTATTAGAAAACCTCATGCTCATTTCTTCTGACCCCTCATGAGATGAATTTCTTGGCCTTTCCACACAAATATCCTTTGTCATCTACAACTGCACCCATGTCTGTGCTGTGGATTCCACAGGATTAGCATTCTCTCCTGGGTATCTTGTTTGCTTGCACTGGCCTTCTGTGCACACATGCTTTTAGCACTACCAAGAGACATCAGTATGTGCTAGCATTACTACAGACTTTTAGAAAGAGATTAAAAAGTCTTTAGGAGTACAGCCTTATTTTCTGGCTTCTTTCTTTACCAGCTGTTCAAAGGCACTTGCATTCTCTTTCAACAAAAGTGGTAACATTAGTAACAGTAGGTTCCACAGCGGGAGGATGGATTGCTGAAGTTGTATGAAGCTGTCTGAGAACATGTGGTGGGATGGGACTGCACAATTTACATTTTGGGCTATTCCCATTTAATGTTACTCTCCACTGTGCTGTATGGAACCTTACAGGTGAGGAATTACTTTCATTTTGTGTAAGTTGCATCTAGTTTATGGGGATGAAACCAATGATTATACTCAGAAGATGAAATATAATGTAATGAAATAAACTTGCATAAAATTACATGAGAATATGAAATCCTAGGTGAGAGGAGCTAAAGGGAAAATAGAGAGAATGAATACCATTAGATTTGCCAGGCCAGGTTCATATGCATTCTCTTTCCCAAAAGAAATGGATAGGTAGAGGAGAGAATTTGGCCTCCAGGCTTTAATTTGAAACATGTTCGGCAAATCATGAAGGTTTGATAAGAAACGTCTATCAGGTACTGCAATAATGAATGACCTTGCTCTGCCACATATCTGCTGGTGGCTTGGAGCATGGTGACAATCCATGAGTGTCTTTACTCCTCTGGATGCTTCCAGGAGCAGAAGGAAGCCATGGTGGCTGCCCAGCTGGAGAAGGTGACAATGAGTCAGGCTCGGCCTCTTGGATCTGCTGCCAGCATGCAAAAACCCCAGGCAATGAGTGTGTTAGTTCTTACTGTGGATGAAGAGTCCATGGTGGTACCTGAGCCCCTTCTGGTCCTGGAGCCACTGGGATCATACCATTGATGTGGGCCAAAGCTCTCTCTCTGCCTTAGCTGTGGGTTGGATTTCTCCTCTGGTGCAGCCTTGCCAGTGAGAGCTCCTCATGGCCCTGCTGCTCTCTCAGCTACAAGAACATGAGAGGCTGGTCCCTGAGCCCTGACCTACTCGGTAGAAGAACTGTAGGACTCTAGAGAGTCTCCTTGAGCACTTCAGGGTTCTGAGGGATATACTTTGATTTAAAGATTTTTGAAGGATAAATATGAACAAGGAGGAGGGGGAAGCATAAAACGTCATATAAACAATGTGGGAACATAAAAAAGCTACAATAAGGGATGACTGGGTGAACCAAAAGAAAATTTGAAGTTGAACATGAGGAAAACTTTCCTCACCACAATTTCTAACTATGCAACAGCATTCCAACATTTTGGTTAGACCTAGGATGTAACAAACAGTAAGGAGGCAACTCAAGAGAGAGAGACATTTGGCAAAGTTCAGTGAACTAGATCTCTACCATTTCTAATATATTCTGACTGAGATGCTCTGGGAGAACATCCACAGAGCTCTGAGAAGCTTTATTCTTTGTCCTTTGCAGATATTGCATGCAAGATCAAAAAGAAATTAGATTCATTGTCTTAAATAAAATTACCCTTATTTGTGTCTTTCTAAATGGGTTGCAGAATAGTTGCAGTTGTTTTAGAGAACTCAATTTTATTTTCTAAATCTCTATTGAAAGTAGAAGCCTCTTCTTAAATTACTTCGGTTTTGTTTTATTGAGTAGACAGTTTATAATCATAAACAATTTTGCATTTAATAACAAACTTTGAAACTCAGTGCATAGGAATTGTTAAAATGTGTGTTTGTTGAATTAATATATCCTTTTATCTAGAAAAAAAATCCATTATTTTAGCAGTATGTATAATCCTTTTTTGATGTCAAGAGGTGTCTAACTTCAGAAGTCTAGAGTGTAAAGGTTTGCACTTGTGTTGCTCATCTTCTATTCTTGTATAGTCAATAGGAAAAAGTAGGTACTTTGTGGTTTCCTCTGAGCTGTTCTGAGCTTCCTTTCAGAGCATAAATGCTCCGGAGATGCTACTGAGTGGATCTCTACCACGGTGAGAGGAGTGCTCAATGAACAGGTTACACACAGACACCTACATTTATGTAGATGGATGCTGTGCCAGAAGCTTGGCCATGAGGAATGCTATGAGGGCAAAAATAAGGCCAGGCCCAGAACTTGGAAAAGACTTTCCAATTCCTCGGAGCATTTGGGAATGTTTAGGGTTGGAATAAGACCCAGAAGCAGCTGTGGGAAATCAATTATCAGGATGCTGTAAGAAGAGGGTGTTTATTGTGATTGGCTTTGATTATGGGGGTTGGACATGTAGAGGAGGACATGAGCTGACAGATGTAGCCTGCTCCTCCCAGGGCTCAAGGCAGTAATCCTTCATGAAGCTCAGGCTGCTGCTGCTGCCTTGATTACTGTGAGATAAAGCTCTGTTCTTTGAGCTAATGAAATAATGCAATTAGGACAAGGCGCTGCTCATAAACTCTTATCCTTTAAAGGGCTGGTTGATAATGAAAAAGAAACACCTGCTGTGCCAGGTATAGAACCTGCCTGACCAAGCCTTGCTCTGCTGGAGAGACACCATGCTGTATCTGCCCATGGCTCTGGAGTGGGAAGGACAGATCCAAAGACAGGAATTAGGGAAGAGGTGGGAGCAGAGGAGAACTTCATAAGGGTCATAGCTGTGAAAGGTGTGGAAATGATGAGCAGGGATTAAGTTCTTTTCAACAAAAACTATGGGACACCAAATGAAGCTAGCAGGAGCCAGGCTAAAAGCAATAAATAGTAAAGTGGATTTTCATAGGATGGGTAATTGAGTGGTTAGACACTTTGCCTAAAGGATGTTGTGACTGCTGAAAGTTCTTGTGGCTCAGGAGGAGACCAGACAGGTTTATGGAACTCTATGACAGACTACTAATACCAAGAAGCCACATCTAGCCAAGAAATCCCTGAAAAGGCCTGGAGACAGGGAGAATATTGGCAGAAGTACATGTTCTCACACTCTGGTCTGGGCTAGTGCTTAAGGAGTGAAGATACTGGTTTATAGAGGGACCTTAGTGCTGACTTCTGCAACCACTCTTAAGAGTTCTCTCACCTGCAGAAAATTATTTAATCTTACTTAAGTTGGTAACTTTTTTCCCGGAACAACTTTGCATGTTCTTCATACCATAGAAACATGTTCTCTTTTCCTGTCATGTAGTAATAATGATTTGTTTTGCTGGCTTTACTTATATTTATTTTTAAAATGAGATATTCATCTCAAGGGAACACAACTCATTAAAAAAAAGACCTTATTCATGCCAAAGCACTTCTGGGAGATCTGTTTTTGTACTTCAGAAGATGCAAAAGTAAATTTAACTTGCTGAGGTCAGACTTTCATCTTGTTTTCCAAAATAAGCTACAAAGAGCTGTTTACATTATTGTTACAAAGCAATGTGTGCATTGACAGCCTTCAGCTTTCGGTCCTGCCTACTGGGACTCCTATTGTTATCTCCATGGAGAAAACAGGGTGGTAGAGTGCAGAGAGGGACATAAATTCATGGAAAGTGAGGGCTGATAGCATGGCTGCAATGCACTGCCCAGGATGAAGGAAAAATCTGTTTTCACAATGGAAAGAGCTGAGTTTGAAAGATCTGTTTTTAATATTTCAAATATGGTGTGTAATTGTTGTTATGCAACTACAATTGTAAAATCCCAGGCAATTGTCTCAAAATGAAGCTGTTTCTGAATGTCCAAATTTGAACCCTTGTAACAGAGATGCTGGGTGCTCACACAAAGCACTGCACTCCCTGGGATGTCTGTTTTGGATGGGCAAACCCTCAACAAAGTGCAAAATTCACCAGCAGTGAGATGCTTGAATTTCTGGTTGGGAATCTAAAAATCAGCATATTCTCAGCAGTTTTGGCCTTTGTCATCCTCTTCTTCACAGGCTCACTGAGAAATGGGTAATGTTATCTGCTCAGCTTGGGGTTATTGAGAAGGAAAACCAGTATTCACAAAGTTTTTATAAATAATTGGCTAATACCACACCTGGTGCAGTGTAAGGAAGGTTTGGGACTCTGCAGTGAATGTTTCTTTAGTGAGATAATAAGCATTTGTTGCCTCAGGAATCCTATGACAAGATCACCATGTGGTTGTGCCATCTCAGTTCTACTTGTATTTCTCCTTTTTTTGTGACAGTACAGTTACTTTTTATTCACTCTGCCACCTTTCAGAAGTGAAGATTGTACAGGCATTTGAAAATGGCACCCTGAGAAAAGCACTGTCCTTCCCATGGGCATGGATACACAGAGGGCTTTTCTCAGTGAAGCCTGGATTTAAAATACCTCTTTTATGGAGTGATGGTGCTCATACTGTTGCAATGCAAAGGTGTTGATTTTAGCAATAAGAGGAGTCGTATAAATGCATAGACTGGGTAAGTACACGCAAGTCAGAAATAAACCACAAGAAGCCAAACCAAACCTATACTTGTCATGAGTTAAAAGCTATCCTCAGAGAGTGCAAGAAGCTTTTGTCCTTGGTGGCAGCAGGTAATAACCAGTGGTGACTGATACCTGGAAAAATTACCCTGTGTAAGGAGGGTTTCAGCAGAGCATGTGCCCTGAACTCTTGTCACAATCTGCTGGCACTCCTCAGCACTCATTCCCACAGGCAGTGTTACATTACTCAGTCTGGAAATCAGGCAAGAAGTAAAGACCAACCTGCTGTCCTGGAAAGCAAATATTTATTTCTCCTTTTCCTGGTGAAGAACACTTTCTGCCTGGTCAGTAGATGCCAAAATTAGCAAGGAATGTGTAGGGTGAGCTGACTAATCTCCAGAGTAAAATGCCTTTTGTGACACAGCAGAAAGCCAGGATGAAAACTGAGCTTAGTCCCTGCAGTGCCGTGCTGGTGTGTGTTACAGGAGCCTGCTCCCAGTACTGCTGTTCCTCCAGAGTCCTCCCTGCTGGAATGCAAACCCCCAAGTGATGTAGGGTGAGACATTTATGCAGAATGAACTTCAAATCTCTATATTTAAGGCTCCAATTGTGTTATTTGCTCTTGCACATTATTTATTTTGTGAGTACTGGACCAGTTAACTATAAATTCCTCAAAATAACTTTTGAGAAGATCTGGCTTGTCTTTTTGGCTGTCAAAAATAGACATGATGCATAGTTTTAAAGTCAGCTGAATGTAGTACTGAAAGGATTAGAATTATTTCAAATTTTTGAAGATGAGTGAGAAAATTACCCTTTTTTTTTCAAATTGATTCTCTAGCAACAGCATTTTGAATCAATATGGTGAAAAGTTTCTATTCATCTTCATAGTTTTTGGACTGCTGTTTTTCCTGGTTTTGAAGTAGCAATCAGTAAGACTGTTGTAGATGCCATGTGTAATATAGACTCCACTCCATACTTTTTTCTCTGAGGCTCATGGAAAGTGCATGAACTTGCTATCCAGAGATTTAACAGATTAATCACCTTGTGAGACCTTTGTGTATCCTGCAGAGCTCTTACTTTCTCACAGACATTTTTATTCTTCATACAATTATATCAGACAAGTTGACATAACAAAAACAGATTTAAGGCCAAGAAATGAGATTGCTCAGTCCACTGAACCATTGCTTTAATTCCTCCTCACCACCCACCTGCTACTCCTTGCCTTATTTTATTGTTTTACTGCACAGCCACAGGCTGAGGTTCATGGTTAGTCCAAAAACTCAAAGAAACAAAAAAAAAAAAAAAAAGAGTTGGACATTCCTAAAAAACCTCACAAACCTGCTTAAACAGGACCTGAAAATCTTAGTAGGATTATCACTGTGTTATTGGGTTTTACTCTAGGCTGAAATGATGCAATCTGGTGGAGGGACATGGGGTTTCTGATCCATATCTTGCTGTCAGAAGTATTTGTATCTGGAGTGCATCCTGGGAAGCACAGACTCCTCACCAGCACAAGTTTGGCACCAGGAGTATCTGGGACTGACCCTTCAGAGGCAATTCGGATTAGCAGCGTCTGATATTCCATTCTTTGAGAAAGGTGAATGTTTGGTTTTGTGCAAAGGAAAGTGAGCTATATTCAAAGGTAAACCAAGATGTTCTCTGTGTTTGAAAAACAAAAGAACACAAAAACAACCCCTGAAAGCACTACAGTAAGCAAACAAGAAAAACTTAACAGCAGATAAGGTGTACTAGAGCAACCCTCTTGTGGGAGATGAGACTTTTTGGATACAGTCACACAAACAAACAAATAAACCGTAAAACCTGTCTACAATTAGGCAGTACAGGTTCAGTGGTTACTCAAAAATATTTGGTTTTTGAATTCTCTTAGCTGGTGTCATACAACTTATGCAACACTGAAGTCTCAGTGTTTAGAAGTCATAAAAAGATCTTATATCACATACAAATGGAAAGCAGAGGGTGCTGTAATTCACCTGCTACCCCTGCAGTTATGCTTCATAAGATAGTCTGGAATTCCTCAGCATAGACCCTGAAGCTGCCATTCAGCTTGTTTGATGATCCTGATATGCTGAAAACATTTATTCAAATATCCAAATGTAGATTTGTGATTAGTTTGAAGGTAAGCATGTTGTCAGCCAGATCATTTATTTTTGTGTAATTTGTATCTTTCTGTCTCTAGACTGTAATTTTTTCCAGGTCTGCCACATACTCTGTGTGGGTAAATGAGAGCTGTTGTTCACCAGTTGCTCTGTGCAGGGTATAAGTCAAGGGAAGTTCATTTTTGGAACTGGGCTTCTCTCTTGAAGCTGCATTTGGTAGCTGAAGTCTTCTGTTTAAATCCAAGAGCCACACAGTGTTGGGTGCTTGGTGCTGCCACAGTAAGAGACAAAATGCCAGCAAGGTGTTGCTGCAGGCAGCAGCTGCTATGGGCTGGAGTTCATCACAACCTACTCTGATTGACCAATGGTAACAAAGTTCATAATTCTGCTCTACACTTCACAATGACTAGTAAACAAATATCCAGGTGCACACCTCCTTTGCTCCAGATTATCTACAGTTATATCAATACCTTCAGTTGATATATACAAGGTTCATATTTTTAATGCCCACCCACTTCTGTGAGGCGCTGAAATCCATGGAAGTAGGAATCTTGTCCATTGTGGTTTCATGACCCAGCCCTCCTCCGATTTCCAGCTGAGGTATTGGAATGACAGACAATGTAAAAGCAGTCAGAAAAACCAGTTCCTGATTGTCTCATGATCATCTTTCTTTTCCCTATGCTTCATGACTTTTCCTAATCATCTTTTTATCAGTTACCCCAAGTTCTCCCTCTGGCTCCTTTTTGTAATCTCTTACTATTACTGACATTTGAGAGTCAAAACTAAGCTGCTGCTATTGACATCTCTGCTGTCAACTCTGTTTCAAGAGTCTAAAACTAGATGTGATCTTTGTCTTCTTGCTGCTCTTGAAGGTATACACCAATCATGTATCAATTAATTTGGTGGTTATGTAAAAATTTCCTTCTTTTCTTTGTGCCCAAACTACCAAAATCTTTATCTGAGCACCGTGTCTTAGAATCCTGTAACCTTCCTCCCCTCAGTATGGAGTTTATGTCTGACTGCTAAGTTAGCCTTACATCTCTTCAGCACCAAAATAGGCAAGCTTTTCTCCTGCCTGCTCCCACCTTGATTCCTTCCCCTTCCTTGACCCATCCTGCCACCTGCCAGATGCTGGGTTCAGCCTGACAAAAAGCTCCCTACTCCTTGTTGCTGGACTGGTTTTCTGCCTAGTGGGTTTTCTGTCTAGTGAGTTGAACATTCTGACCATGGGGTCCAACAAGCACTAGATCCAAGGCAAAGCAAGAGGCAGCAGCAAGGAATGAGAATGTGCAAGCTGGAAGAATGTTTTCAGACTGAGGGTTAAGAGCCCAGCTAGAACTCTTCTGTTGAACTTTGCCTTCAAGCTCCTCTGACTGATGGAGGCCTTGCACAGTCCTCATGGTGTGTAGTTTCTAAGCTTGGCTCCTTGCCTGTCACTTTGGGCACATTCCTTCTTAATGTTTCTTTCTCATTTCAGCATACAAAGTTTAAGCTTCTTGTCTTCACCTCAAATGCCTTCAGAGTTCTGCTCCTCTCTGTTATCTTCTGTCCTAACCTATAGACTTCAATTTACCAATGATACTTTCATTTTCCACCCACTTGTCTTTTTTTTTTGATATAGAGATGTGTGTATGTGTATATATATACACATTTGTTTCATATTTGCCTATATATGCAAAGATACCTTCCCCAGTTCATCAGCAAGATGAAAACCCTCTCTCTAAAATATGCATCTTTGTATGAAAATAATTAATAACCATAATGTAGCACAAATAAAAGAAGCTACTTTTTATGGTTTAGATGGGTAAAGAGAGTAATGATTATTTAGTTTAAATACTCAATCACTCTCCTCAAATCTCTTTTGTGGAAGAGGGATTGTTATTGCATGTATTTTGGGGGCCCATTACACAGTAGGGACTTGATTTTAATGCTTGTACCCAAGCAGAAATATTTCATAGCAAGAAATATAAGTGAAGGAAGACAAATAAAATTACATCTGTCTTCACTGCTTGAAAACAGAAAATCACTGGAAGTGTTTTTTGAAGTCTGGCTTTTCTGAAAAATTATTTTGCATTTTGTTTTTTTTTCCTGCCTAACCTAAGCAGCAGCCTGTGCTGGCAGCAGCAGTGGCGTTCCCATCAGACAAGTTTTCAAAATAGAACTGCCACAGGAATTCCAGCTGTCACCCTTCTCACAATGTGGCCTTTGTTGGCGATGCTCTGGAGAGTATCTTCAGCTTCTCATTTAGGAGAGGTGGTGGTTGTCAAAGAAACCCCTCACTGATGCCATGTTCCATTACTTGTTATATAAAATACATTTTTCATTGTGTATCACAGATCAAAGCATGGGTGGTTGTCAAAAATTTTGACAATAATTTTGTCAAGAATTTTGAAAATAAGCCGTACAAGTACAAAAGAAAGATGGGCAGCATTCAGGTAGATTCAAATTTGATCTGGCCTTCGTGAGGGGCACAGCAGCAGAAATACGGGCAGAAGTTGAAGTATGGAAGCTTCCATTCAGTTCTCATCTCTGAGGCTGTCAGTCCTTCTGAGCAGAGACTGGGTCACCTTAAGAGGTTGGTAAAGCCCATGGCTGTCCTTTGTACATCCCAGTGTACTGTAGTATGCACTGTCTAGTACTGGGGGTCTTTTGTATGACTTTCACTGGGCAATTGAGTGTGTGTGGGGTCAAATATTTGAGAATATCCATCAGCTTCTTACCCTGAACAAGGTAGGAATAGAGTGCCCAGCTGGGAATCTCTGTTCCCTTCTCCCTGACACCCCACCAATATTTATTTTCTGGTGCCTGTGCAATGTACTTTTTATTTTTGACTGTTCTATACCTCTTGTATTGTAACTCTAATAGTTAGGCTTGTAAAAGAAGGAAAGTTTGTAAATGCAAGAAATATGTGTGTATAGATCAGCTGATATAAAATGTGGTCAAGCTTTCCAGTTTGAATTTCAGCAAGTCTAATGCAGATAACACTGGAAAACCATTATTCCCAGGCTGCAGATATATCTGTTGGAGCAGCAAAACAAATCCAGGAGTCCTTCACCCTTCTAGAGCTTCTCACTCCTCACCCCATCCCTGCATTGACTGTTCCTTCAGAATGGGACTACACTGTAAAGCCAGTGAAGTTCTGCAAGTCATTTTGAAGTAATCAAACAAAAGAAAAAGTAATCTGTAATTATGTTCATGAATTAGTCCATTTGTTGGAGAAGTGATTTTACCAGAGAGTTTCAGTACCAGATGAGTTGACAGAAATGAAGAAAAAGCATTTGCAGCAAAGGAACAAGGAGCTGGAGGTGAGATGCTGAGAGAATTGCAATAGATGGGACATGATGTCCCTATTTATTCTGTAATATTCAATACTACATCATATTATAGTCATATTTAAACCTAAATATTTTGTAAGTCTCCATTCAGAGTTCAGAGTCAGATGTGAGAGTTACTGTTTTGCAGTATGTGTTGGGGAGGGGTAAATGATAACTCTGCTTTTTATTTATAATTCTCATGCGTTTGTTTTAGTATGTAGAGGTTGACAAGTTTCTCCCCTGTGTGCTCTCCAAGGACCTCTGGCTTGCTGCACGATGTGCATCGCATGCTGGCTGTAAAGTCTGATGGCTGAGGAATTAGGAGTATTTCTTGTAGACCTTCTAGGGACAGGTTGATAGCTTTTGCATTTCTGATTCTGGCGCAGTGTGGTTGTATTCAGACCTCTGATCTTTTCCTTTTTTATTTTTTGTTTTTTTTTTAAAGTCTGAAAGATTGAATGTTTGCTTGAAAGCTCTGAAATTGGATTCTGGAGAAGGATCTGTCAAGGATGCCTTTCTTCCCTAATAGGCTGCATTTCTCTTCCATGTGACTGCCAGTCTGAGGCAATATGTGACAAACAGAAGTGTCTTGCTAATGGGAGTTTTCTTATTGAATGTGCTGTTTGTTTGAGCCTAATTACTTCTTATATTTCTCATGCTCTGACGTGAAAGTAGCATTTATGGCTATCAGCTTTAGTGGTATCTAAGCCAAAGTACTGGTGTAAGAAGATGTGAAAAGTAGAAGCTGAAATTTTCTTTGTTTTCTTCAAAATTCTTTGCTTCCTCTATTTCTGCCCCCTCAGAGTGGGTAGTTATCTAAAATGTGTCTAAAATGAGACGTTCACAGCTGTGCAAATTGTGCGGCAACCAACTGTTTCAGGTGTCCAGAAAGGAAAGCTCCTTCAAGAGCAGGGGCTTTTTTCAGAGTTAAAAAAAAAGACATATTTAAAATTCTTTGGACCCTGCATCATAGCATGAGCAGCTGTCACCACATCTGACTGGGAGCCTGAAGGATTAGAGGGAAAAAACTTTGGTCACTGCAGAAAGCAAAGTTCTTGTAGGGGTTTTAAGCCATTGTGCCTAGTGGTGGGAGCCCTTCCTAATTCCTCTTCACCCCTTTGAGCTTTATGTCATCCCCAACTCTCACCTTGTCTATAAAATCTTCTACATTCATAGTTTCCTTAATTTTATAAAGATATTTTTATTCTTCTAAAATGCTGTCTCCCAGCACAGAGCTCCAACCCTGTCTGCATTAAGAGCTCAATTAAAAATTCCAGCCCTGGGTGCCCATCCCTGTCTCCCATGGCCACGTCTCTGCACTGGGTCTGCTTTGGGACAAGGACCCCCTCATCTCAACCTGAGCAAGACCAAGACAAAGAGAAACAATTTGAAATAATAGTCATAGTGCACAGAAGGTGACTGTATTAAATGTGGCATGTGTACCCTTTCAAAGGGCTTTTTAAACTTCTTTAAGTAGAATCTATTAATATGGGATATGTATTGCAAGTAAAAGTACATCTTGCAGCATGAAATAAAACCCCAGCAGCTCAAGCAAGTGGTTAAAGCATTGTGGGGCAGTAAGAAACACAGGTGTTGTGAAAAACATATTAAAGCAAACTAACTAGATTCAATCCTTATGCCTTTTGCATGTAGCAAAAATAGCTATGATTCTCTCTCTCTCTCCCTTTCAAATTTCAGGATATAGCAAGTTAGAAGGAGGGAATATCAAGTACATACAAGATGAGTAATTACAGGCTTGAGAGGGAGAAAGTCTGATTCCACACTTGTGTGTGAGGCATTTTTCTTAGTTTGCTTCTTGTAGTCTAGCATTGACAGTATTTCCTTCCATATATTTTGGTAATTATGCTGGTGGATTTATGCTGGGAAAGAATTTCACTGACTGCTTAGTAAGAATGTTTCCTTGACATTTTTTGTGAAGCTTCAGCAAAAGCATTTTAAATTTAAACTTTCATCTCAGACACTACTGCTGTTTCTGCTGCTGAATTCAGAGAATGAAATTGGCTTGATAAGAGTGGACCAAATTCAAAAGTGAATCAGTTTTAATTGTTAAGTAAATTAAAATGCAAGACCTAAAGAATTTAGACATATACTGTAAGTATCTCAAGATTAAAAATTGTCTTTTAGTACTGTAGTTGCAAGTTATTAGCATTAATATCAATTATAGTTAGTAGTCGCAATAGTAGCACAAGATGTTACTATTAATAATTAAAATATTTATTAAGTTTTGTAATGGTTTTCTAGTGTTTTGAGCAGTGTCTCTGGTTTGTATTTAATAATATAAGTACTTAAAATCAGTCCTTCCATATTGTGCCACATTATTGACATTTTGTTCTGACTTGTTGGTTACTAAAGATGTGTACACGTAATGCTCAAACTTCACAGAGATTGAGGCAGATTTCCTGCCAGTGCAAGGTGGTATTTTAGGCTGAGTGAAGCCTTCCAGGAGGGAATCACTAAATAATTGATGTGCTTATGTGTGTCAGTGAGCTGCCATGCTCCTTTGAGCAGCCTGTGCTCGGCTGGCTCGGCTGTGGAATGAGGCTGGAGGCAGCGAGCAGAGCGCGGAGCCGGAGGAGCAGCGCCTGTCTCAGCACGGACAGGTGGTGTGGCTGTCCTTGCTCCGCCACGTTCCTTGGTCACAGCTCCTGGGATCACAGCTGCTGGAGGCAGGAAAGCTCCTTTGATAGATCGACTTCTTTGTATTTTAATGGCAAACCAAAACGACTCTTGTTTAATCAAGGCATGAGGATCATGTAGCAAACTCACCAGCAGTTTGCTTTAGCGTGGCACCTATGTCTGCACAGGCATTGAGAAGTTATTTCTTGTATTTTTAAACTCAGAGGGGGGGTCTTGTGCTGCTCTCCAAGCAGCAGCTGGCCTGTCAAAGCAGCAGGCAGCAGCAAAACTCAGCCTGGTGAGGCATTGCAAGCAGTTTTCCTGCTGTTGCTGTGTTCACCAGGGTCATTCCACGGGGTCTCTTTCTGGAATGCAGGATGACGATGGTGCTTATTCACCACTGGAGAGTATATTTGTAACATAGTTGAAAGGAGCAGCTGGTTCTTGCTGAGGTCCCTGTAAAATTTATTGGCAAGAGAGTAGCACTGGAGCACTGGAAAGCAAGTTTCATGCACAAGTTTTGTTTCAAAGACTCCATAGGTGACTGTGATGTTTCCTGTAGAGAGAAATACTTAAGGAAATATTTGTGTCCATATAGAAAATCCTCTTAATGTCAATTTACTGTAGGTTTTGCATGCTTGTTTTAACCAAATAATGAATTATCCTCTGAGATTAATTAGAAGGATTATATCTGAGATATATGAAGATCAGTACTGAGTATCCTGCCTTGAAAGGGTGACACAGAGTTCACTTAGCAGCAGCACCAGATCGACCTCTGTCCTTCCTTCAGCTGTGTCTTTCAGACCAGGTGTGTCTTCATACTGAGATAACAGACTTGGGGTAGAAGCCACAGGAGATGCTGGGGCACCTGGAACTGGTCACTGGAGCATATCACATTGGGTCTGCATTAGTGTTTTATAAAAGGAGTGGTAAATACTTTCCTTGACAGGAAAATACAAATTCTTTGTAGTGAGGACATAGCATAGAAGTGATTTTGCAGCACAATAATTAACTGGCATTGTTTTTCGGTTTTTTTTTTAATTTTTTTTTTTTTTAAGTGAGTTCTGGACACATCTATGCAGGCTTTTTTGTGAACCAGTGAGCTGCCAGTCACATTTGAAGGTTTGTCCTTCAGAGGAAGTTTTCCAGAGCAAAAATTTTCCAAGATCTGGGTAGCTCAGTGCAAAACTGTGGTTATACAAATACACAAGAAAACTCCCAAAAATCCAAACCTCCAAACCAGCAGTAACCAACCAAAATATGTGCTTACTGTATCTGTGATGGATTTAATTCCAGTATCAAATCACAAGAGATTGCCCTGAGAGCAGACTCTTGTGATTCTTACAGTGGGAAATTCTTGCTGCCTCACTGAGTGCTTCCATCACAATCTGCAAGTGTTGGGGAAGTAACTTTGAGGAAAAACCCAAAGCAGTGCATATAAACCATATATAATTTGTAATCATATATTTTAGGACTTTTGAAAGCAGATTCATTAATTGAGAAAGACAAAATAAATTTCCTACTTGTGAAGTTCCTGGACTTGCTGTTTACAAATTTATCACTCTGTAGCTACCAGTTATACTTAATGTAGCATATCCACTCAATGGGCCATCCCAAAACACTGTGAAATGACTTAAAGCTTCTTCACCAAAAAAGAGATATTAGAGGAGGAAATATAGACACTTTGGTTTGGAGTTGAAATTTCTTCAATTTAATGGAAACAAAAAATTAAACCATATGACTACAAGTTATTGCTCAATTGAGCTAAGTGAAAGCATCAAACCTTAGAAGCAGAAATGTTTGTGTCACTGTTTGTTTTTTACATGATGTATGTAAATATATCATCTGGTGATGAGGTACAGAGGGGGTGGATGGGGAGAGGATTTCACCAGCAGCCAAGGATGGGCAGGGTCAGGCTGCTGCAGGAGCTGGCATGGAAGAAGGACAGTACAGCATTCTGAGAATAATGCAATTTCTTTGAAGGGTAACTTTTACCTGAGAAAAAGGGCTTAGGGGATTCTTTTATCTCTGCTGCTGCTTTATGGGCAAAAAAAACCCAAAGCCAAGAAACAATAACCAGGGAGTTAGAGATGTGAAACTGAGAAATCTGTCAGTTCTAATGGGGTTCTCCAAACACACACTAATTTCTGTGCTCACAGTCTGGCTGCAAACCTGCCTGAAATTACATGAACTAATCAAGAATTTTGTTTCAGATTGTACTGATTGGTGATATTTTTACTACTATATGGAATTTGGGGTTTATTTCCAGTTGACAAGGGGGAGATAAGCTTAATTTATTTAGCAGACCATGAAGTGCATAGTCTATACCCAGGTCCTCAGTTTTATTACTATTGTTTTATTTTTTATATTTATGTGTTTTATATTTTTGTATCTATTTATGTATATATATTTTCATATATATGCTATATATTCTATATTTACATAGTCTTATTACTTTTATTGTAAAGTAAAACACACTACTTAAATTTGTGATACTCTTTTATGTTTGTGGAAATAACACCTAAAATTATATTATCTGGAAGACACTAAGGAGGAAACAGCAGGAGATGGCTCCTTTTCACAGCCTCAGTATTTGTCCTCCCAGCCCTCTGGTCAATGTGGACTTTTGTTGCCTTTTTAATGTTCTAAGTAAACAGCTTTGATCTTGTTTAATTTTGGCCTTTTTTCTACCTTTTTTGTTTTACCCAGAACATCCCCACAAAGCCATAGACTTATCTCCTTTTTACAGTGTTCCTCACCCCCACCTACATTGTTAAATTTCCAGACAGTGCAACAACTGCCTGATGCTGTAATTTTTCTCCTTTTGGCTAGTTTGTTTCTAAAAGGAATTTAGCAATTCCTTGTCTTTATTCTGACAGAAGACTACTGTAATGTCCATGCTCTGCTTCTGTCAGATATTTTTAAAAATCACACTATTAACAAAAAGCTGTAATGTTTTTAAGAAGTTCTGAGAATTTTTTGGTCAATGATCATCATGTACTCTGTGCTTGGCAGGACAGATGCAGCTGAGAATTCATGGAATCCTTGTGTTCCCAGCCTTTCTGTGCCAGGCCCTTTCGTTTTCTCTGCTCTCAGTGTTCCAAGTCAACCCTGGTCCAATTCAAAGGCAGTTTTGGTGGAAAAACAGTCAGAGGTTGTCATTCATCACACCTAAGGCCCTTGCTGTGTGTTTGTGTGCCAGCAGAGGCTCCTTGCTGTGTGGCTGAGAAATTGATGTGTCCTGGTCTGCCTTGGGAGTGCAGGGCTGCATAGCAAAACAAGGGAAAACATGCAACTTTACAGGGAAAATAAGAAAACTAATCATAAAAAGTAGGAACACAGAAAATCTAGAGAGGAAGGAATATTTTTGTGTTTCTTCAAATTCATCAGAGTATGATTTACAGCAGAGTGTGCAATAAGGTGTGACAAGCAATAGAGACAGAGGAGACATTAGGTTCTGCTGTATGAGGCAGAGGGGGACTATTATCTTTTAGAAGATCTCAAGGTGAGATGGGATATTAGCAGCATGATGGAAATCCTTTTCTGGTAATAAAATCTGCAAAGGAGAATATCTTTTTAAGAAAGCCCATTTGCTGAAATGGAAGACAGGCAGTAGAGAGGGTGGTGATACATGAGAAACAGTAAGAAAACCTAGCTGGGTAAAGAAACCACCTGACCATCTGTACCAAGAAAAGCGTGCACATGGCATCTTCTTTCAGAGGCAAATCCCCACACAAAGGTGGGACTTGCCGTTAGTTTCAGAAAAGTGTTTGTTTCAGTCTGATTTAAAAACTTCTGAAACTTTTATATACAACAAATCATCGATGTTCAACCGGGGTCTGTCAGAGGTTTTATAGAGTAATGGGCCATGTTAGAAGATTTTAGACAGTCAGCTTAGAGGACAGGAGCTGCTTCATTTCATGCTCTCATTTCTTTAGGAGATAATTTCAGTATCTGTTTTCATGGAATAGGGAGACATGAGATGTCCCCCCTGCCCTGAGGGAGCATGGCTGTTCTGGTAGCACCAAGCTTTTGTCCCAGCATCTGGTGGCAGCGAGGTTGTCACTGTCATGTGCTTGCACTTTGCTGCTGGGTGGAGCTGGAAGCATTGCTCCCACAAAGAAAACCAGGGGGCTTGGCAAATGTGGTTTTCAATTCCCCTTCACTGTTGCTGTTTTAATTACTGGGATTTGGGATGCGCTGCTGTAAACCAGCATGTTCCTAAAAATGTGCCATTGCAAACAAATACATGGTTATACACTGGCTCAATTCCTTTGTTTTCCTGCATGGGGTCGACAGTATTGAATGCAGGACAGCCTTATGCCCACAGGCTAAACTTCAGTGCCCTGACACAGAAACACAAACTTTGACAAAGGGCTGAATAAAAACCAGCCAAGGATTTCACCTCTGGGGCCCTTGATCAGAAGGTCACTGGGCTGATACTTGGAAAGAGATTTCTGTGTGCAGTGTTAGCTGGGAGGTTTGTGTGTATAAATAATGCAGTAACTGTGACCATGCCCTCTTTACTATGATTTTCCCAGTGTTTCATGGACACTTATCCCATCTCTTAATCAAATCGCTGTTAAGGGGCTAAGGAAAATGAGTGTGACAGTGCAGAGTTTGGTGATGAGAATGATAGTAGATGGGCTAATTCTGATTAGCCTGGAGGTTTTAAATCTGCACTAGAACTTTCTTTTTATCATCTAGCACTGGAGGATCTGGAAACATGGAAATGTGTACTATTACATCAGTCATATAAATATTTAATGTGGTGCTGGAAGCTGTGAAGAAATGCCATGTGGAGATTTACACTAGAAATACTCTGTCTTCTGTAGTCTTCCCACAAACATCTGCTCCTAGTTCTGAGGTTGCAGTAGTGAGCTACATGGATCGTGGTTCTTGACACAGTATGGCAGGTGTTATGTCCTTTTATACATGTCTTGGCTTTGTCTGGTTTGTGGCAGGGATGTATTTCCAAAGTGCTTATGAGTTAACAAAGGAGGAGTGAGCAAAACGTAGATAGGAGGATGAGGATCCAGCAAAAAATTGCTGTTTAAATGTTAAGGGGAAGGATGTGTGCAACACATTCATGAATATAACTTGATAGTCAAAAGTGTCTTTTGACTGAGCAATATTATTTCGCTGTTTATTGTGTTTGAATCTGGGTGGTATTCACAGAATCATGTATTATGTGTTCTTGTAGCCTGGGTGGAGTTGTTTGCACTCCTGGTATTAACCTGGTAAACAAGGATTCTAATTGCAATACAGATACAGAGATGGTGCTGCTGGGAACAGAATTGCACCCAGAGTTACTTTTGAATTGGCAAGCTTAGAACTAATAACATAGCAGATCACTGGCATTGATGACATTCAACTGATGAAAAAGATGCCCAGCTTAGATAAGTGTTCTAAATACAGAAACATAACTGTCAGCATGTGCACTTATCTGTAATACTTAGTAGTTCTATAAATTTATAGTGCTTTATTAAGGTAAAAATGTCAACTTCTGTTATGGCTTGCTAGCAAGTGTGCTGACCAGTTTTTCAGGATTTCCTGTGTACTTTTTATTTCCCCAGGAAATAAAGGAGGGCGAAAATTGTCTGAAGTAATATCACTCAACTTACACTAAACCATGTAATCTAATACAACATAGCTGTTCTATTTCTCCACAAAGTTGATTTATTTGCTCCTGGAAAGGCTCTTTATTGGGGAGAATATTCTCTAGGAATTTTGGTCCTGAGTACTGTTGATTCTTTATCCTGAGTACTGTTGATTCACCTGCTGCTCCTGTCAGAGTCACAGATCCTCAGAACTCCTCAGCTTGCCCAGGATGCTGCTCCTGAGCAGCTTTTTGGGTTTATAGCGCTGAGACAATCCCAGAGCCAAAGGAAAAAGGAGATTCAGAAAATAACCTCAAGATTAGAGTGATAGAAAAGTGATCCTCATGTCACCTTTTCAGTCTCTGACTTGCACTCTCCCGTTGTGCTACGCCCAGCAGTCTGGCCCACTGTTCTGCTGTGGAAAAAGCGTGGTTACAAGTTGGGGCAGGTTAGTTTAGGCAACACTTGCTTTGAGAAGTCATTGCCTTCAGACGCCCATGCACACACCTTCTGCTTTGTCCGTAAATAATTATATGTGCATTAGAGTACTCTGAATCCTAATTATGACATACATTTAGTAAATTTGAATGAAATTGTGTGTCCATGTTATATTTGGAAATGGGCTTGGTTTTTTTTAAAGTTGAAAAAAAGGCCTGAGAGAGGCTGATTTCACTGATAACTTCTACAGTTCTTTCTTTCATCCACCTGTTGTGCCTTCTTGTAACACTTACGTGGCAGGAATTATTTCTATAGACTTTGAAAGGCATCCAGTGCAGCTGCTCATCTTGAGCCACAGACACTGCAGTCTGCAGGGCAGGAGGCAGTCAGAGAAGGGGCTAGCTGGAAAGCAGGGCACTTTATGAACCCTCCCCATCTTATATGCCAGCTGTACCTAGGAGACCCAGGGCCCTCTTATCACCTCTTCTTGGTTTTCCTACTTGAATAGTACATGCAATGAGAAATATTCTGTGTACTGCAAATAAGTCACAATACTTCCAGAATTAGTGTCCCAGTGAGGAAGAGGTCATCCAGTTCTTAGTGATACTGGGAGAATATCTTCCTTATGATTCACGTGGAGAAGGAGGCATTTTTGAGTCTAATAACTCAAATGAAAAGAGAGTGATCATGGAGCTTACAGCTCTTAAAATATCTCTGGCTCTGCCAGTGACTCACTCCATGGCCCTAAATACCCCCCCAGTCTTCAGCTTCTTCCTCTGTCAAAAGGGGAGATGAATACTTACTTGTGTTTAACTGCAGAGATGATGCAAGACTTAATTAGCTATGTTTGTTGAGAGTTCTGAAAATGTGGAAATGTCACTGCTCTTGATCCTCTAGAATAGCTGATGGTCTGGCTTGTCAATGTGTTACTGTCAGACCCTCTTCAGAAGTGAATGGGACTCGTGAAATCTCCTGGGTTTGTTTGCTGCCTCAGTGCACAGCTGAAGCTTGGCTTTACTGTCTAAGTAGGTGGACAGAAACTTGGTGGTTTCAGGAGGGAGGGTCACATCCCACCTGCTCCTGGGTGCACCAGTTCCAGGTTTCCTCTGGGGCCACGTTAGAGAAGGTGCTAGGAGCAGCTGCCTCCTTAGCCTGAGGTCACATCTGCCTGCTCTACAGCTACATTTTCTTTCCTGTTTTGTTAACACGACAGCTCATTGGTGCAGGCTATTAAGAAATTATGGCTCCTCTGGCAGGACTCTGGCAGCAGCTGTACCAGCAGAGAGCTGCCTGAACTTATAAAAACAAATCAGAGAGGAACATCATCAGGGGAGAAAAACTTCCCTGCCAGTGACCAGGACCTTTCAAAGCATGAGTTTTTCAAGCCTTTGGGTTTTGTTTTTGGTTTTGTTTGTTTGTTTGTGTTTTTTGTTTTTTTAATGAGGCTGCATTCATTCAATTATCCATGGGTTCAGCTCATTCTGAGTTCTCTCCTCCTGGGGTTCAAGCAGCCCTTGGGGAAAACCCCTGTTAAGGCTGGAGGGTTAGGCAGGCTGCAGGAGGAGAACTCTCTTCCATAAGCTTGTCCTACCACACTGCATTGAAGTTTCACACACCCAGCCTGTAAAATTGTTCTCAATGAACTCTTAGGCCCAAATATGGGCAGTTCTTCCTATGGGTGTACAGGAAGGAAGGAACTAGAAACATGAGTTTTGGATCCAACCACAGACCTTGGCATTTCTTCATACCTCTCTTATACAAGGGCCTATATACCATTTTTGAGCTCGTATTTCAAATGGCTGATGCATTTCACGTCCCATGCAGTTCCTACTTTGCCCACAACTTTAGTATTGTTCATTAATACCAGGTTAAAGTCAGACTCCTTTGCAGAACAGGTGGAGTGACTCAGAAAGTCACAGAGGCTTTTGGTAACTTTAGGTTTGTGGTCCATGGAGCTCTGAGGTGCTACTACTAAGAAGTAACAGGTACAAAACTCCCCGCTTACTGTCAATAGGCTCTAAATTTTTATGGAAGCATCAAAAGACCCAGTGATCATTGTTTGGGGTCTACACACTCAAAGGGATTGAAACCACTAAATGTAAGTTCCCTTAAGAAAGGCAAATGGACTGTGGGTATCAAGCTATCAAGCACAGATGGCCCACAGGGAAAAATGCCCAAGCAAGATTAAATGATTACAACCTAAAATTAATCTTTCTGTAGTTAACCTCACGTAATTTTGTGGTCATTGAATTACAGAATAGAAAGAAATGAGGAAAATGCCTGGGGCCAAAGTACGATTTTGGTGATAAGTGATTTGGAAGTAATAACAAATAAAAACCTTTGCTGTGCCCACCTAAATATAGGTTAAGAAAATAAAATTTATTACCTATTGCATACATTTTGACAAAGTTAAAAGTATACACAGGTAATTAATTGTCTTGGAGGTTTGATTTAAGTGACAGTAATGAGACTTGCAATTCTGTACCTTTCTTTTAAGTTGTACCAGCATGTCTGTACTTGAAAAATGTTAACAGGTTTGTTGGAAAAATCTTGCTGTGATTGGCCAAGTTTTTATAAGCTGCAGCCTGATCCAGTTTGAATGTCTAGATAAATATTAACTACTCTCAGGCAGAAAATCAATATCGGCTTTATTTTGACTCTGTGACTAGCCTGCCACAGGTAGGTCAAGCCACCCTTCCTATCCACCTCTAATATATATATATATATATATACACCTTCCCTCAGCAGCTGACAAAATGAAGACTTCACCTGGTGACCTGGCAATTCCTCCAAGGTTCAGTGCTACGTGGCACACATGAACATTCATCTCCTGACCTCTGTGAAAGAGCAGAATGGATTTTTTTCACAGAACTCAACTTTACAAGAATGCAATGTCATTGCTACTACCTCTTTTCCCTCGTCCCCAGCAGGCCAACATTTATCTCTATCCTGCTGAAGAGGAACTTTCCACTTCCACCTTTCCCATATCACCCCAACACTCTCGAGGTGCCCCTGGCCCCCTCCCTGAGCTCACTCACAGGCAGCAGTTGTGGTGGGCGGTCGTATTATTTCAAGCTGGAAAACTTTGCCAGAGTGAATCACTGCCTCCTTATTACTGCAGTTAGAAGCAAGCCAAAACTTGCCATTCACGAGGTAACTTTCATTTTGTTCCCCACATTGTTTCTTTGCCCTTGGCTTCCAGAGCTGAGGTTTTGTTCTCTCTTCTGCCAGCTCTGCTTGGATCCAAAAACAGGCTGAGTGAAGCAGTTACTAAAACTGTCTGAATTCAGGTTACTGCTGAGGATCTTTACTATTTGCAGTTATCCATCTTTTAAACATTCTGGACTCTGCTGGTTGACATGAACAGTCAAGTTCAGTGCTGTGGGTTATTTCACAGTCTGATGAGAAACTGGTGATGAAATCAGGTGTGTCTGGGGCACAGTCCTGTTTATTTATAATCAAAGCCTTGTTTTCCACTACTATAGGGTAGATCTTAAGCAGCAACTTTTTCAGATCTAAATCCTCATTCAAGCTCACTCAAGCCTGTTTGGATGGCTTTTTCTTGGGTCCATGCATTCTTTTTGCTTCTATTGCTTGTTCTCTCACCTTCATGGACTTCCAATCCCTCTTCATCAAACATTGCAAAATAATACTAAAGAAAGTACTCCTTTTACATGAGTCTCTATTTTGGGTATTGATACATGGAATGGAAGCTCTGTGTCATAAAGTAGACCTGCAGCTCCTCTTCCAATTCATCCCACTAGATTACAGATATTGTAATCATATGGTCAGACGGGAAATCATTGCATTTCTATGGAGAGGTGGGAGCAG
Source organism: Thryothorus ludovicianus (assembly GCA_013397245.1). NCBI lineage: Eukaryota > Metazoa > Chordata > Aves > Passeriformes > Certhiidae > Thryothorus > Thryothorus ludovicianus. The sequence goes on along the minus strand of VZTB01011867.1, from coordinate 1,533,359 downwards.
GCAGGTAGGGCAGACAGTCCAGAGCTGTGTCCAAATTGCTTTTGTCAAGAGAAGATTTTAACCAGAGAGAAAGATGTCAAGAGGAAGAAGAAGCCTCAGAGATCACTGTTGTTCTCTGGGTTGCAGGAGAAAAAGAAGATACTTGAGATAATAGTTTGGGATTTTGGGCAGGGAGGTGTTTGGCTGCATTTTGTCAAGGACAGTGGTGCCTTACCAAGTGCCTTTCATCATCAGTGAAATGCTTCTATAAAATGACTGCACTGGTGGAAGCTGGAAGTGTAAACTGGATTAGGCAGCTCCTGGAACAAAGCTCTGGAGTCCAGAGGAACATCTGCCCCCAGGGAGGGCAGGACTACCTGGATGTGTGAGCTACTCCCGGGTAGGCAGTGTAATCCTCAGAGCAGATATTCAAATATGAATATGAGTCTGAGCCTCATGACAGTGAGCCAAATTTTCCTGCAGTGTGAAGGCAACCAGACTCATGATGGATCCATTCCACTCCACTGTGGATGCTTGAGATAGTTGAAATGTGCTCTCTTGTAAGTGAAGGGTGCTGGACTAAAGGCTTTGTCATGGGGACACCTTTACTGAAAATGACCACCAACACTCTTTGGTGTGGCTGATGAAACTGGCAGCTCTGAAATGTCTCATATTTCATATCAGAAAAGCTTTGACTGACAGCTCCAAACAGAGACAATGGCTGGATGATGTTCTTTGACTAGTGGAAGCTTCAGTGCAAAACCCAATATATTGTTCTTCTGCCCTTCAATATAATCCCTGGAGTTCAATGATACAAAACTACATGGCATTTCATCTATTTGTTTAAAGTTTTCACTACAAGTATCAAAATACTATGGAGAAAGCCAAGCAATAAATTATGCTTCAAATAACTATCCTATCTCTGTTAGTAAGGTAACATAATATACACTTTTCCCCAAGACTTTCCAGAGTTTGTAAATACTAAAAAAGTGCATTTGACTTCAAGAAAGCACAACAGAAGACTATCCAGAGCTGAGTTTATGCCCTCCAATAAGAAGTTAATGGCTTCCCTGGTTTGATGCATAAGAAGGCTTATTAGTTTTCTTAGTTGTGGTACCAAAGATATATTGAATAATTTTGTGTGCATGGAAGTGCTGACTCCACAGCAGAATAGGCAGACACCAGCAAAATGATGCTCTTAATCCTTCTGCCCATATAGCACTGGTTCTGGGAAAACTTTGCGTAGTCATTAGTGCTGCAAAACAAGCGTGCTAACAATTATTAAATCAACCCCCCTCCAGTCAAACCAGTCATGTTTTGTTCCACTGAGTTAGAGTAGACATAAAGCACTACACAAACAAAATCTAGAGCAACATCTTCCTTGTCTGATAAGTCTGGCACTTTTCACCATCACTAAAATTATCTCCAGCCTCCCACGCACTAAAACAGGGCCTTACAATTAGTTCCACAAGTGCCAGTGAGAAGAGTCTCCTAACCATGCCAACAACTACAGCCGAGTTTATCCTTCTATATTTGCAGAAACAAGGGTTGGATCCTTCCTGCTTCCACTTGTGCAGCCTCAGGGAAAGGCCTCACTCAGCCCATGTGTTCGGATATTTGGTTTTGTGTCCCTTCTGTGGGCGCTGTGATTAATGGGGAGCTTTACCTTTTCTTTAGTAGCTGAAGAAATTTCAGACCACAGAGGGCTGTGGCTTGCTGCAGGGATGGCTATTTCTCAGCTCTGGTGATTAGTTGCAAGAAATATTTAGAGAGGAGAAAACTGCCAAAGGAGAAGAAGGCTGCATTTATAAAGATGAACAGAAAGAGAAATCTTGGTAGTGATGGGAGACCAGAGCTGCAATGCTGGCAAAAAGAAGCTCCTGCAAGGGCTTCAAGCTCTCACTTCTCTCAGCTGGGCATGTGTTTGTGTTTGCATTAGGGCTGAAAAGATTTTTTTAGTAAGCAGCTGTGAATTATTGAATATATCATGGATCAGTATACATAAAGAAGAAACAAAAATAGAAAAAGGAATATCAATATTGCATAAGCAATACAGAAAAGCTGAAAAAATGTCAAAGGGAATAGGTGAAGTTAAAATCTGTTGAAACAGAGAAACATGCTACTAGAAAAAGTTATAAAAAATCATCATATCCTAAAAGCTTGAGATATTAAGAGACAAGAAAGTATATTTGGTGCATAGTAATTAAAAATGGAAGAAGATGCCATGAATACAAAGCTGTCCTTTAAAGATGGAAAAAATATATAAAATATTTTCATGATGAACAGCAGGAATCCAAATTCACAGTCATGACAAGAGAAGAACAAGTTCAGGTAATTGCTATATGCAAAATAAGGTGCCAGGCAGTATGGAAGGAGGAAGAGACCTACACCTAGTAGATGTTTCTTATCTGAAACAAAACCCCAATCTTGAACAGGTGCATGAGCAGAAGGATCTGACTGAAGGTGGAGAGGATATCAACCCAAAAATTTCTCAGGAAAAAAAATCACTCCCTGCACACAGCTTTCTGATGAGGCTGTTATTTAACCAGTGGGCCTTGTGGTAGAGGTGTAATCCTAAGCAAATATTAAGAACTTAAATACTGACCTAAGTCATGTAATGTATGAGCAGTCACATTGACTGCCTCACCTTTAGCAATTTGCCCATGTACAGGCATTCAAATCAGCCATTTTACTGTGAATTTCAATGCTTATGTGACTGAGCTAAAAACCATCAAATTATAAGGTAAATTTGTATCATACACCTTTTTCAATTTTTTAGACAACTTAGGTGCTTCAAGCACAGGTAGAGATCCAAGTATATGAAAATATTCAGAGACAGTTCATTTCTGGAATTAATAAGCTATATAAAAATGTAAGACATTTATAGAAGATTGCCAATAGGAAAAAAAAGAAATGTTTACATACATTGCTTGCAGTCAGGAAAAAAATAAAGCAAATCTAAGAGAACAGGGGAAAGCAGAAGTCAAGTCACTAAATATGCTAAAAGTGCCTACTAGATCTAAACCAGGTTGAGATCTACGGATGGTAAGTGGTGAATATTTAGTGTTTCAGAAAATTTGGATGGAAAGGCTTGAATAGATTACTATTCATTCAGTGCACCATACATTGCTGATATCTCCTCTCTTGTCTGAGCCATGCAATTCAAAGGGTGTGAAGGGCTGTGGCCAGGACACAGTGCCTGTCTGCAGTGGCTCCCCACAGTGCTGGAAGAAGCAGTACAAAATATCAGAGCAATTAATCTTGGAATAAAAACCCCCAAACAACCAGTAGCTGGGATTTTACTGTGCCTTGGCCGATTCAGGCGCCTTCAGACACCGTGAGTGACACTGCTGTGACAGAGACTGTGTCATCTGGCTGTGAGGTCACTGACCTGCAGGAGCGAGGTGGAGAAATCCCCAGGCAGGATAAAAACTGTTCCTCTCCAGCTTTAAGGTCCCCGTGTCCATCGCAGCTGCACTTTGCAACAGTAAGAACTGAAAAACGTGGGCTCCCTCCACAACCCTGCTCAGAAGCTTTAGACTTTGGAATCTATTTCAGGTGGAAAAAGTACAGAGAAAGCACTATTCATTGCACACTTATTTCAAGCTGCGAGCTGGATAAATATTGGATTCTGCAGGAAAAAAGTTGAAAAACTTTAGCAGTGTATTTATAAATCTTGTGAGAAAGAAAACACATTTACAAAACCCTATGTCAAACAAGTTACCTACCACGTTACCAGTTTAAGAGCTTAAGAAGAAATTGTTTTCTCTGACAGAAAATAGTTGTTTCACCCCAGCAGATTTAAATGATTGAATTCTTGCAACAGCCTATACATAATTAAACCCTTTGTTGGCTTCCCTGTGTGCTGGTTTTGGCTGGGGTAGAGTTAATTTTCTTCATAGTAGCTGGTATGGGGCTATGTTTTGGGTTTGTGCTGAAAACAGGTGAAGTTGTAATTTCTGTGGCGTAAGAAAGACAATTTTTGAGTCCTTTAGAGCAATTATAGTTTCTTTGGGAATAATGCACTTACATACCAGTATCAGTGTTTTATTTCCACTATCTTTTTGTATGAAGCAGTATCCTGCACTAGTGATTACCTGCACTTCAACTCGTTAGTCTGAGGCATAATTTAAGTTCTTAGTAATTTAATGGTAATAAATTTTTTATTTTTTTTCCAAAAGAGAAAATAAACTTTAGATAACTTACTGAGGTACATATAGTGCACACTTATTCCATATGAAGGAAGAATTTTTAAACCTAGAATAAACTGAAATCTTATAATAAATGACATGATAGATGGAGGTGCAACGTCAGCTGGATTAGTGTGGAGCCACAGCATGAACTTCTGGCAAATGAGAAGGCTCCTGGGTTGCTGTTTCCAGCTGCAGGAAGGTTGGTAGAGCTAATCTTGTCCATCTGATCTATCTGTTTTGGTTTGGATGTATGAATTAATCTGCTTTAAATTCTTCTTTCAAATCTGAACACACAGCCCCTGCTGACGGTAGCAGGACCTGTGCTCGGGTGTGGTCCTGAAGACCATTCTGTAATTATAATGTGTGGGAAATCTTGGTTTTTAAAGACACTCCTAAGTGTTTCCTTGAGCCCTGGAATGTCAGTTGCTGAAGGGCCTTTTCGCCCAGTGAAACAAGATCAGACCTGAGTGGAGACTTCTTTTTGGCACTGAGCAGTGGCTCTCGAGCTGCTCTGCTGCTGCTCTCCGCAGAGACACTCCTGCAGCGTGCTCTAGTCCATGTGTTATCATAGTCAACAACAGATTAAAACCCAAAGCTGTTCTTAAAAAGTGATTTTGTTGTCATTGCTTCCAGCTCTACTCACCTGTTGTACCTTGATGGGCCTGATAGCCTAACTCTGCCAGGGCAAGTTAGTTCACTTTGTATTGGAGAACACAGCTTGGCTTTGATTACAGATTTTGAATCTTTGCAGATCAATTTAAGCTGTTGAGCTTCTTCTGTAAGGAATTAAAACATCCTTATGCTGTATAACACTGTGCTGAATTTTGGGAAACCTACCCATTTACTGTCATAATCTTTTCAGTCTTGAATGAAATAGATTACTGGTGGCATGTCACAATCTGTCATGTATTTTAGCTCTTGGGGATTCTCCTATTTCATATGAGTCTTTCTTTTTACTGATTTCAGCAGCTGCAAATACTTTTAATCAAGACAACAAGAAGGGAAGGCAATAAAAGGATATGAGATGGAAAGAGAAGTGGGATGAGTATGGAAAAGACAGTAAAATAGAGAAGGAGGAGAGGAAGAAAGGAGATTTTGAAGTTAATGAAAGGAAAATAAGAGAAATCATAGAGTGAAATATGTCATGTGTCACCTCTTTCTGATTATTTTTTTCTTTTTGTGTCTCCTCTAAGTCAGGAACTATCTTAAAAGCAGTGTTCAAATTTCAGCTGTCTACTTTTGTCCCATTCCTCCTTCAAGTACTTGACTCTGGTCATAGCACGTATTTGGAAATTTTTGGAAGTTTTCAGTGGGTAGTGCTGCAGCAGCAGTGTAGGTGACCTGGTCACACTCCCTGCAAGGAAATGTGTAACTCATTCCCTGCTGGTCCTCCACGGTGTGACACTTGACTGCTGCCCTAGAGAAGGCTTTCTGCAAGTGCTGCAGGACTTTGCTCAGGAGCAAATATTTATGCAGGAGTGATAGCATGTGTTTGCATGAGGAGTGTGTTTAACTCCATGTGAAACAGAGATGAACGTGTTCCAACTGCATGTCTGTATTTTTATCCCTCTAAATTCCTGTGCAAACTGGGAAGTCTGCTGTAATATCCTTACCCCGTGCAGTCCTCCCTGTTACCATCAATGCAGGGAGAGGCTGAGCAAAGGATATATTTCTCTTCAAGCTTTATCAATGTTTTCCTGCAAACATCAAGATAAAATGTTTTTGAAAGCCATGACACTATCCCATTCACTTTCAGTCCAACGAGGATGAGAACAGGGTGTAAAATTAAACAGAGATCCCTAAAGAGGAACACCAGCTGAGAAATATGTTCTTAATATGTTTATAAACCACATGAATAATTTGTGTGGCAGAATATATGTTCTATCATGTTTTGATAGGCCTTTTGACTAACATATCCTGTGGGTGTTCCTCTTCATGTCACAGGAAGGTATTTTTTCAGGAATTCTCATCAATAGATAAAACCTGATAGTGGCAAATAATTTGGCATAGCTTCTCTTCAGCAAATGGGTTCCTCTGGCATTATTTGAATTTGTTCCAGCTCTGGCAAGTACTTGACAAATCAGCCCAGTACTGTAGCTCTGTTTTGATATTGTTTATTCGTTATTTGGGTACAGCAGATAAGGCCCGAGGGCTTGATCCAAAGCCCACAGAAGTCAGTGAAAAGACTCCACAAGCCTTTTTTAGTCACTGGAATTCTGTATTCTGTGTTTCAGAGCTTGGAAATCTGTGCTCACAACTTCATCAATAACTGAAAGGCTGGAAGAAAAGCAAAGAGCAAACTTCTGGACAAGCAGAACAAAATAAAAAGGAGAAGGAAAACATCCATTAAAATCTCATCAGAAACAAAATGTCTCCAAGTAGCTTTTATAAATGAAAAGCTTTTAAAAGTGAAGTAACCTCTGACATTTTCAAGAAAATACCAGGCTTCTAAAAGCTTTGAAACAAAACTGAAATGGACATCCTAGGGTCTTAAAATCATATATTCAACAAGTTCCCTTTTGTTCAGTCTTTGATGTATTAAACAGGTCCACCCAGATTTTAGATGCTGCTTTTAAATTTCTCAAATTCTGGTATTTTTAACAGCTTTTTTTTTACAATTTTTAATAGTTGCTGGTAATTGAAAAGTTGCTACAAATTTAATTTTGCTGATGATATGCTTACATGTTTGCGTTAAATATAAGGCCAGGTAGCAATGACCTCTCTACTTAGATTATCTAGTATTTTCCATGGTGGAAAATATTGTGCTTAGTTTTTCATTTTTTAGGTGCTGGGAAGCTTTGATGACTGTATGCCTGGAGCTGCCCTTTGAAATTGGTCAAGGATAAAATTCTAAATCTGTATAAGTGCTTTTTCTTTCTCCTGTGAAATCATGCAGGGATATTCTGGTCTCAGCTGCTGACACTCAGTTTTCCCGTTCTCCCTTTTCCTTTCCTCTGTAAAGCTTGCTGAAACTGTAACTGATGATAGGCTTTGGATATAACTAGTCTCATATTCCCAAAGCAAGCCCTAGGGTGGCTGCAGTCTGCAGGACAGCCTCAGTGGCTGCAGAACAGCTCTGTGGCATGACAGAAGGTGACAGATCTTGCTCCTCCCAGTGCAATCCCTGCAGTGGGTGTCCCCTGTGGCAGGCACAGACCTGCACTCTCCATAGCCCTAAGGACAAATAAAAGGAGTTGGCCAGCTCCGACGTGTGACTGGGGTACGTGCTTTGCAGTACAGGGACATTCAGAACCCTGCCTGTGTCATTATGTGAATAGAATTCTGTTCAGCCCCCAGCAAAAGTACAGTATGAGAGCAGGCTAAAGCAATGGGAGTGAATGTTTTCCTTATGACATTCCATAGCTCTAGCACTCACAAGGACCATTTTGGCAAAGTCTTCTTGTGTGCTCTGGACACCCCCTATAACTTCACTCTTTTCATACAGATCATGTTTTTCCACTTTTTAGACTTCTAATGATTCGGGAAGCTTACCTGTGGATTGCCTTTAAGGGCCCACACCAAGAAGTAACTCAATATATTTTGGTTCAGGCCTTCCCAGATCTCAGCTCAATAAGCCATTAGTTGGTATAATTTAAAGAAAACAATTTTATTTAAACAGTTCCATGATGGCTGAAAACCACCAGAGCATTATCAAGAAAACTATTCAAAATCCTTGAACATAATTCTTTTAAAAACAGCATAAGACCAGTATAGATACAGAAAAAAAGAGTAGTGAACTTACCTATACTCATTCCGTAGCCCTAAACACCTTCCCACTAGCCAAAGTAGCTTGAGTCACAGGTTGGAGCCTCTGGAACAGTCTTGTGGCTTTTCTTGATGATCATACTTCGCTCTTTGCTACTATTTCCTTCTTCTATTATACCACAAAGAAAGTTCTTGTCTTCCCAAATTTGTGTGTCTGCATCCCCTAAGTCTAACATTAATACATGTGTGGTTCTGTAACCACCTTTCACTGGTTTGAGGACTTTTCAGTTCCCAAATCCCAGACCCTTTAGAGAAGTTGTAGAAAATAAGTTTTTATTTTGTTTCATTTCTTCTTTTTTCAGACCAAGGCTAGCCACAATTACTTAATAAGTTTTAATGATTTTTCTCATTCATAAAAGCAAATGATGGGAACCGTTCTCATACTCCTTTGTGGAAGAACCATCAGGATGGCAGGAAAAAGGTCAGGAAATGTAACAGGTGAGAAGTCAACCCACTCCTAGAACTGAAAGGTTATCCATGGAAATATCTCAGTCACAGACATGTTTACTTTGATTAGATTTCTACCTCAGAATAAAATGTAAATGATTCAGAATTTTAAATTCAGATTTTTGAAAAAGAAGTTAAGGCTTTACCTAATAACTCAGCAGAAGTGTTACAGCAGGTAGCTATCTTAGATCATTAAAACCCAGTGCTGTTTGGTATATCCCTAAGGCATTTTCACAAATGGCACTTCTTAAAAAAAACTGTAATTCTTCAAGGAATACTCTTGCTCTTCCTGTTTGACACTGATCTTTCTACAGTATTGAATGAACTTTACTTGGCTTAAGGAAATTATTTAAAATAGAATGAACTTAAAACATAATATACATGGAATTGGTGTTTTCTTGTGAAACTGGGGAGTCTGTATGCCATGAACAGACTACTAAACCTGAGCACATCCAGAATTATTCCATAAAAATTATTTGATGTAGAGTATAAAGGTGGGATAAACTGTGAAATAGCTCTGGAAATCAGCAGTACTCCACTGTCTGAATATTTTAATATTTACATAAAAAAGGCTTTTGATAATCTGCATTTAATTGCAAGATTCTCACTCCTTGCACGTTTGCAGTGTCTGTGCAGGGGCTTTCAGCTGGTTGGTGTTTTGAACAGAACTTGACTTAGTGATCATTAGCAGCTGCAAGCTCTGATTCCCTCCATCCCTTGCTCCACCACCTATTTCCTCCTGCAACACAGATAATGTCTTCATGGAAATCCTCCAGCAATGTACCATTAATAAATGAATTGACAGGTCCTGTGGTATGTCAGCTCAGGGAGGAAAGCTCAACATCCAGAACTATGTATGTGCCACCCAAATTGCAGCAAGGAGAGTAGCTGTAATTTTTGTAAACCAGCAACTCTTGCCAATTCTTCTCCTGATTAGTATAATCCTTTTCTCATAATCTCTCATAATAATGTTTTATACTTCATTTATCTTACATAATTAGGCCTCATACAATCTCACAGTCTTGTTACATTTGTTTTTTAAAGTTCATTCCTTTAAGGAAGAACAAAACAAACACTATATGTGGTTAATTTTATTAAAAGTGTTTTCAGAATGGTATATGTATAACTTGTGTGTGTGTCTATTGGGGAAAAAACTGAAATCTTGAAGGTTCTCATTCCTGCTAGGACTATCACTATTCATGTGCAAGTCTTTAAGTTTTGGCCTTAAATCAGATCCCAGGATTGACTTGTTTTCTTGTACTTCATTACTGAATTTTCCCGTTTCATACATTTAATGGAAAAACTATAAATATTTCTTTCTAAACTGTTGGAGGTTTTTTTCCAGGAGACTGTTAGAACAGCTGGGAAGACTGCCAAGAAACTTGTTAAAGACAGTAAGAACAGGAATTAAATCACAGAAAAACATGAAAAACCTGTAGCTGTGTCTGAACAGTGAAATAGTTACTTTCGACCAACAACAGTGTTATAAAAAAACCAATATCAAGTTTTAGAGCAATGTGGTAAAGCTTTGAATATGCAACATTATGTTTTAGCAGATAAATGCAAATGACAACTGAAGTATAATGTAGAACATTACAAAGTCTATGACATTGTAAAATTCTTATTAAAAACAGCCTGGGAAGAGACTCTATTGACTTCAAATTTTCACAGTCCTTTCTGCAAGTTTCTTAGGTGATGTATATTAAACCAAGGATTTATAGCTCTTTCATCCTTTCCCAGCAGCTCTTATGATCACCTAGGAAGAACAGAAGCAGCAGGTTAGAGGACATTTTCATCTTTTTCCAATAATAAACTTGATGAGCTATGGCCATAAAACTGCAGAGTGTACTCAGTTGTCTCACTCATGAGCTGTAAACTGTTTACACCAGTTTTATTTCATTTCTGCCTTTCTGAACTCCTGCATGCTGCCTTTATTCCACACAAGTGAACACTGGGGATATGACAAAACACAACAAGGCAGGTGTGCTTGTTTCCTGCTTTAAAATACAGACTAGCTCTCATATAAAATTCAGATATATTAGTCCAAATAACTCAGGTGGGTAATGGTAATAAAACTGGCATCTAAGCTAAAAACTGTAGGTCAACAAATGGATTCTTTGATCTTGTGAGTGTTCCAAAGCTTTCCAAAACTGCAATTAAATAAAAGATTCTATGGCTTTCAACGAAATTGGACAATATGCATGGAACCAAATTAATATAAACTGACTCCTCCATTTTCTATACTGGAAACTCCTAACTAGAATGCAAAGGGTTAGGGATGCCGTTCTTACCCTTGACTTAACTGGGCAATAATTTTACCTTTGATGTTTTAAAAACATCATTAATTCTGCTCCTTAGCTCTGTACCTACTAAACCGCAGACAGCTTTGCCATTTATACCAGGTTTGAAGTTCTTAAAGTTACTAATACTCTTGCTGAGGGAACAAGAGCAGACTGCCAGCTGGGACAGCTGCCGGGCAGGGAGCACCAGAGGACACGTGCTGAGTTGTCCGGTGTTGTAGAAGGATGTTGACATTATGTGCTACAAAGCTTACTTGAATTTCACATCTTTAGTGATGAGTGTAAGCTCAGGAAAAATAAAAAAAAAAAAAAGTTTTTTTAACTGCCTTCTTGTCCTCCAAACTCTGCTTTCACTCTAGTTAAATTATTTTACCATTTCTGCACAAAAGATATATATTGTCAGGGCACACTGAATGACCAATGAACTGTGCAATTCCATTGTCCTCAATGAAATCCGTAGGAAAAAGCGAACGACATCTATAAACCCCTCTGACTTCTGACGGCTTTGAGGAGGAGATTGCTCAGCGGTTCCATCGATGCTGTGTTACTGACGATGCTCCAGTTTTCGCACAGCGCTGGCCCTGTTGCGCTGGGGATGCCCGGCAGCCCAGCAAGGCGATGCGATCTCGGCAGATGCCGCCGTGTCCAGCCGCGCACCTTCTCTGCGGTGCCGTGCCTTCCCGGAGACCCCGGGAAGGAGCAGCAGCGGTGCCCGCTCCCCGCGCTGCACCAGCCGGGGCGACCGACCAGGATTTGGCGGGGCTCCTTGTGCCGCTGCGACCCCGGCTCCGCACCCGCGGCACCTGGCGGGGCGGAGCGGGGCGAGGGCGGCCGAGCTCCGTCGGGCGCGGTCGGGGCACCGGCTCCGACCGAGTGCGGGGCCCGG
>VZTB01011867.1:1333980-1520836 GCA_013397245.1 Thryothorus ludovicianus | reverse complement strand
GGCCCGGCCCGCGGCGGGGCTGAGCCGCCGGCCTCCCGCAGCCCCATGTTGAAATCCCTGGCTCTGCGTGTGCAGGCAGTTGCAGACTTGGCTTTCCCTCCATGGGCAACTTGTTGGGCTTTGAGATTTTTCCCTTCCTTTTTTTTTTTTTAAATTTTTCTCTCTCTCTTTCCTCCCCTCCTCTCTTTCCCCTTTCCCCCCCTTACTTTCTTGTTGCTGCAAACTTTAATCAGCCGGTTTGTTGGGCAGTATGACCATCGTTGGCTGAGAACTTCAGCAGTGCTCTTCCCCTTTCCTCTGCCTTATCGATCCAAGAAGTTTGAGTGTACTTCTCCCCCTAAGCCCTTCTGAGACATTTTACACTTCTGATCCTGGAAGTTTTGCTTTGGCAAATGCAGGCTGCCAGGCTGTCCTGACACATGCAGTGGAAGGAATATTGTGAACGTTTCATTGATTGGTTTGAAACGATTCCCGAGAAAATTTTTAATATCGGTTTTTTCACAGAGAATTGCTGATGCTGGGAGGAGAATAGTAGCTGAGTTTCCCGTCATTTCCCCACCTAATTCCTGAAGAACATGGTTTTGAAGACAGCAAATGTATTCTGATCTTGCTGGAAAAAGAGAAAATTATTCTCTAGGATGTGGCTGTGGCTGCATACCAGCTGTCATTCCTATACAGCAGTTAATGCATGTGGCAATCCGCTTGCATGTAGGAGACTGGGGCTGAAAGTACCTCTCTGGCTAAGGTGAAGCAGTGAACAGTAAAGTGAGACTCTTTGTGGAACACTGAATTCCTCGTTGGGCCATTCAGATGAGAAGCGTTTGCAGCATTTGCTCATCAGTGTTACAGCATTAATAAAAGTAATTATTCTGCTGTGTGTTGTTCCAAAAGTGTGGCCCATGTAACTCCTGTGGCAGTGGACTCCATCCTGGCTTCCAGCTTTTAAATCTTGTTAAAGATGGCAGTTACATTCTGTAGCATAATGTTAAACCTGGAAGGGGTTGAAGTTGTAAGCACCAGAGAGACACAGACAGTCACCAGGAAAAGGCTACATCATTGCAAATTTCACTTCAGAAAAAAAGTGGCCCACCTGTGGAAGCATAGGAGGGGAAAAAAGTAACTCTGAATATGGCTGTGTACTTATTGAAAAGATAGTTTGCAGAGGAGCAGCCAGACTTTGCCTGGTCCCTGGTATCAAAAGCTCTGCATCCTGGGCTAAAATGACACAGTGGTTTTATTTATTAGTATTTATATGGTGGTTATGCTAAGTGTCACTGGTGTGGACTTGAGGTAGCTGCAATTACTGAGATTGTTTCTATTACATGGAAATTCTGTGGTTGAAAACAGTAGCAATGTCCATGGGCTTTCTCTGAGTGTTTTATATATGGTCACTGTCAAACCTTACTTTTAACTTAAATTTGCTGAAGATTTTCTGTGGTGATGTTTAGGTGGTAAGGAAGTGGATCTTACACTAAGTAATTTTTGTAAGTAGGTGTATAGTGCTGTTTGCTGTGCTTGCAGTAGAGTAACATGGTAATTTTATGGTTTGGTTGCCAGAATTCCACAGATGACTGTATTTTTGTAGCAGTTAGATGGTTCCTTTCTGTGCTAGTGTAGCAGACGAGTAAATCTTAAAGAGACAAGAAAGGGGCCAAAGTAGTTCCTAACTGAGAGGATCAAGGTATATGTGCCCATATGAACTTACTGTTGGCATCAAGCTGACACTGAAATCTACTTCACCACCACTGTGCTCTTATGGAAAGAAACAAATCTGGTGGAAGATTATTCAAAATATTTGAATGAAGTTTATGGTTTTTGTACTTACAGGAAAAGCAGCATTTCTCATCCTGCAAGAATGTGTGTGTGTGCTGTATGCAGCAGTTCCTTCAGGAGAGCTCCTTGAGAACTGAGTTGTCAGCCCTTCCCAGGTTCCCTCCTGCTCTGTCACGGTTTTCTGGCTGTGATTATCAGTAAGTGATCTGCACAGAGCACTCAGGATGTCCCTGTGCAGTCCTAGTGAGGCAGCCCAAAACCATGCTTGCAGAGTGCCAGGAGTGAATAACTGCAAAATTTGACCTCAGTCTTCTGACTTGGTATTATTTAGGTTCAAGAGACATGTGGAGAATGGAAAATGTACTTATGGAGAACAATCCACATAATAACACAGTTCTCCTCTCTGTAAAATTTTAGGAGTTCAAAACATACAGATAACACAACTGCAGATAACTGCAGTTAGTTCTGTGTGCTGTATCTTTGATCAGGATTCATAAATCTCCAAAAATTAATTATGGATTAACACTGCTGTCAGTGCTGAGTCTTTGTGTGTGGAATTAGTTATTAATATGACAGGCTGTGTTTAAAGGCTGGTCTATGTAGTGTGTATAAATTCTTCTGTTCTTTTGCTTTTATTCCAAGAGAAGCTTTGTGTGTGAAACTTGATGCGTTCTTTCTGCAGGTCATGTTTGTGGGAAATGAGCAAGCAAACGATAAGAGACGTTTGAAGTGTCCACCTTGTTCAGGGCAGGTGGAGTCAGCAGAATCGATCCTGTTTAATGAACCCAGTTTGCATGGGGGCACGCTAATGGTGCTCTCCCGTGTGGCTGCACGGACTGATGCAGCCTCTGGCACAATCTCTGCCCGAGTCTTAGAGGAGAGCAGCTTGGGCAGGGGACAGCTGAGGAATGGTACATGCATTTTCCAGACCCTGCTGCTCAAGGGTTGTGCAGATTTGGAGGTGGTGTAGTCCTAGTAATTAATGTAATGGGTAAAAAACTGCAAGAAGGTAAGAGTGATTTAAGAGGGGAGGTCAGCCACATCTGGGTGGCTTTAACATTGATGACAAGAGATAATGGCCTGCCCCAAAAGGGAGAAAGCAGGCAGGCTGTTGAGATGAAACATGCTTATCAAATACTGAGCCAGTGTTAAAAGGTGGAAAGTTATTATAAAAATGATGTATTGAGCAACTATCAAAAGCAAGTAATTGTGCGTTTTCTAACTTTGGTTTGATCTAGATTTGGCCAGAGATGTTTCTGACTTTTTTGTTGACTTTAACTGTCAGCATACTCTCTTGTGCTTTGGTTTTTGGGGAGGATATTGTAAGCATTTTAACTTCTTTTCCATGCAAGTAAAAATAGATGTGCATAACCAATGGGTAGATATAATTTAAAAAAAAATTAATGTGATGTAAATGAGCATGGTAAGCAAGAATATGAAATAGGAAATCCTAGATTTGCTGGAGTTGTTCAATGGCATGTTCAGTCCCTAGAGGGATTGTTTGGTCTCCATAATAGTTCAGGTTGATGCCCTGCATATCATGAGCTTGTCGTGGTGTTCCTAGACCTTATATATAACCCTCATTTTCCAGTTAAAATAAGTAAATTAACAGTTTCCTTGCTAAATCAAAAAGATTTTAATAGAAGTCTTGAGAAATCTTTCCCATCTCCCTTGCCAAATGCTGTAGAAGATGAAGTTTTGTGGGGGTTTTGATGTTGCATGGAACAATACTTCAATTGTTAATTTGAAAACTGCAGTGGCCCTAATATTTGTGAAAAGAAATTGTAATCTGCTCTTTGATAGTGTTAGAGGCTGTTGCTGATAAGAGACCAGAACTCCAGGAAAGTTGGCAGTGTAAGCAAAGGTAACAGGTGTCAGATGACCATGTTCTCATTTAATTTGTACATTGGGGGCTTAGGCCACCCAGAGCTTAAAGCTCCAGCTCTTTGATAGGTCTGACGTTCACCAGCAGGGAGTTGTGAAGGAGGAAGGTTGTAGCCTGAGTGATTGTGTTTTTGAAGCTTGCTTTATTTTTTCCTGTTTTTGATTTTATTCCCCCCAGTGCTGGCTAACAGGGATTATTTGCTTAAAAGTCAATTCTCAGACAGCCAGTTCTGTGCCAGGTACACAGCAGCAGCTTTGATGCAAGTTCTGTTCTGTAGAGCAAACAGTTGCACAGTTCCTCATGACTGTGTCACTGGGGCATCGTTTGTAGAGCCTAATACACGGGTGGGTTGGTATGAAAATCTGCTGATTTTACTTGGGCTCTGTATTGTTCTTGGCACATTCCCCCCTCGAGCCTGACCGCTAGGTTTTTGCCACGGGCTTAAATGGATCTGCCACAATGCCCATTCAGTGACCTCTTTGGCAATATTCAAGGGTAGTAGTGGCTAAATTTAGCATAAAAGAAAAGATCTAAAGTTCTTTTTGTGTATGTTCTATTATTTTTTATATTTTTTTTTTTTAGATTTGAATTTCATTTTTCTCTATGTGCAATTCTCAAGCCTTTTTTAAGCAGAAAGAAATCTTCAGGTTATTTCCAGAAAGCACAAGAACCCTCTCAATGCCAAAAAGGAACCAAAATACCAAAAAAAATCCCTGTCACCTGTGCTGCTCGCTTGGCTATCAGTTTAGCTCTAGCTGACACCCCCAGGATGATGTTTCTGGGCTCTGCCTTCGCTGTTGGCTGGGCAGTATTTCAGTGATTTACCTGAGCTCAGCCAGGATTCCGTGGGGCTCCTGGCAGCTTTCTTGAGCTGGCTCTTGACCTCTTTGCTGATGCTGAGCTCCCAACAGCAGCAGAGAAACCCAGCTGATGGGGAATGTCATTCTGCTGAGGCTTGGTGAACAGCAGTGGAGAGATGCTAATTTAGGGAAGATAAGTACTGAAATGGGTCACGATTGCTTCATGTATAGAAAACTGCTGTGTGATCCTGCAGATTTGGTACTGGAAATGCAAGGCTTTAGCAATAAATTCTCTGCTCGTTATGGAAAACTTTCTTTTAACCTCTTCTCTCCAATTCCCTCTGTTTTCTCAGCCAAATCAAATAATTGATTAATACAGACGACTCTTGTACATTGCAAGAGAAGTCGTGGGGTGAAGGTAGAAATGAACCTTTGGGGGGAGTGTGGCGGTGGCTGCAGAGGTTCCCTGCGTGGGGACTTTGCTGTACAGCCGTGCTGTGCCCGAGGGGACCTGTGGCTTGCAAGCAGGGAGCTGCACAAGCCCTGCCATGCCCTCTCTGCCAGCTCTTGCCTGTGTTCAGCCACCTGTGGAACGAGGGAGGAGGATTATCTTAGGAGGGCCTGAGACACACTGGGGCTGCACCCCTGTGATGTGAGCAAGCAGGCACTTGGGGTTATTCAAAGCTAAGAAGACTGAATTCTGTAGTGTTTAAAAAGAGGGTCTTGAGAAGTGGGCAGCGTGTAAGCCCTTTGGCTTTGAAGGTGCTTTCAGTGGAGGATGTGTGTGGTACTGCTGAGGCTCTGGTGTGAGCAGCACCCATCTCCAGCTGGACAGGATGCATCGTGGATTCCAGTTTGGCTTGTGAGGTTTCTCAGTGTTCCACTGGTACTTCACAGTGATCAAAGTGAAGCGTCTGTTTGTGGAAGAGTGGCTTGAGAGTGATTTCCCTTTGAGCAAAGCACCATTGAGCTGCTGAGCAGTTCCTGTAGCTCTGAGGCTCTGGAGGAGCCTGTGAAAGCTCTCAGCACATTTGGGAAGCGGTTCCTGGAGGCACTCTGGGGTTCAGGGAGTTGCCAGCCTTTCTTCTCCTGGGCAATAGCCTTCCCCCAGTGGAAAGCCATCTGATTCTCATAGCTTTTTGCACTTTAACTTCACTTACAACAGTCACAGATGTTTTAGTTCTGTTATAAAAACACCACTGGAAGTAACACTTTCTCAGTTGTACCAGACTATGACATCTTTTGGTCGTGGCACATTTAATCTGGTAAAACAAGATGGAGTAAATGGGGGAGAAATGCTGGTGATCTTAGTTAAACAGAATATGGTTCATGTAGCTCTAAAACAATTTCCTGATTCTTCAAAGGAAAACAAACCATTTCATCCAAATATAAATTGAATGGATAAAACATGCAACAATGCTGAACCAGTGCTTATGTATATTGAAAATAAAATGGAATTCTTCTAACATCAATCCAGAATATAGCACAGATGTTCTCACTCAGAAATATTTTCTGAGCAATAAGAAAATAAAAAGTGAAGCAGAAAGTATTAAAAAATTCTGGAAGATACTTTAGGGCATCTGTGCTTTATTTTTTTTCCCCTCCTTTTTAATATACATTATATATTTTCTTTGTTTCTTTGAGGTCATTTTGATGTAATGCTCAGCAAGTCTGGTACTGGAAAATGGATAAAAAACCACCAAAAACCAAACTGCCTTTGAGCTAAGTTACATAATTCAGTAGGGCTGTTTAAAAAAACCCAAGAAAGTAAAAAAGAAAACAGCAGCACAGACATACATAATACTTGTCAAAATGACTAATATTACTGGTGAAAGAGAAATGAGTAAATTTTTGGTCGGGGAAAATAATTTTAAATTAACAGCAAATATTAAAGTCTCTTTGTTTTTAAGAGAATCGCATTAGTTTTACTTGTTACGATACCTCAGCAGTGTCAGGTTTTTTTTCTATGGCTATCCTTAGTTATTTTCTTAAGTTGGTCCCAGGTATTTGTTAAATTTGAAATAATTTTAATAGTTGTTTTGTTGCCGTATTTGCTGTTGTTCTCTCTCTTTTTGTTTTTTTTTTCTTTTTGAATCAGGTAGCAGGCACTTGTCGGTAACTTGCTTTCCACTTCAGTTCCCCGTGGCACATTAATCACCTCTAGTCCCAAAGGAAAGGAGCCATGCATTCCTGCTTTCCTGCTAACACTCTTGGACTGCATCCCACAGCCTGCATCTCCAGGCTGGGTCTCTGGTGCAGGACAGGAGGAATGAAGACTGATGGAGTTTCTGTGCCAGGGGGTGATCCTTGCTGCCCAGCAGCAGAGATGAGCATCCCTGGAGCTGGCCCTGGCTGCTGCTGTGTTCCTCCAGACCCCGTGCCCTGGTCCTGACAGGCTGGCCAATGTTCCCTCCTGGATTGTTGTGCCTCCAGCTTGTCAGGACATAGGGCTGACAGAAGGGAAATGACAGTGGGGAGAAGGATGGGAGAAGGGTCTTCTGTGGGGGTTGTAAAAAGGATGGGACATCCTTGGAGTTTGGTGAAAGGAAATGCTTTTGAAGTATAGGTAGATAGACTCTCGTTGCTTCTTTTTTTTTCATGTGAGTGGGAAATGCATGGAAACAAGACACTAATGTACATCAAGTACAGACAAACAGAAAATGCCAAAGATGGGAAGAAATGGGTTAACTTGGTGCCCTGGAGGAAAGTGGTCAGTGTAGCAAGAGGATGAAAAATTAACCTCAGTGTTGCAACAGATGTCACCCGAAGGCTTTCTTTTTAAAATAAACCAGTGGAATTTATTATAGGAAGCTTTTCTTACTGGGCAATAAGCTTACTGAAACTAGCGTATCCCTGATTTGGTAGGGAAAATGGACTCTGGTTTGGAAAAGCAATGTCATATTTTTGGCCTTACTCTCCACATTTGCTCATGCTCAGCCTGCTGCTGATGCAGTGAAATTTTGAATTCGTTGCAGGAGGAGCAAGCTGGTACATCATTAGCAGTTTTCTTTTTAAGTGGCAACATTTATAGGATTTTTTTTCCCGTGTGTGCATGTCTTTACAGACTCAGAATAGCATTTTAAAATGTTTCTGGTGGTGTTGTAGTATTACTAGAAAAAAAAAGAGTTACGTGGGTATAAAGCATTTAAAATGGAGATAGAAATTCTGGGAGTGTCTGTATGTTTGTATGTGCACCCACTTCGGTGTTTTCATTTGTTTGAAGAAATGTAGCCACATTTACTAAATGGAAAAGTAGTTTCACCTTACCCCATCTTTTTTGCATGTGCTTTCAAAGTTGTTGAGTTACTCTATCTTCCCCCTAGGCACGAGCCACATAATGTTTCTTTCTTTCTCCGCTGTTAAATGTCAAAAGCCGTATCTTACTTGTGAGAGCCTTGCAGCAATACACCCCTCTGCGCATGTAACGAACAACTTTGTTTCAAATTCTTGAAGACCTGAACAGGAAGGAGCTGAATTCAATAAATATTGGAAAAATTATTTCTGGAGATGCTGGAGTGTCTCTGAGACACCACACAGCTGAAAGTTTTGTTGCTGTAACAACTTAAATGACAGCTGAAAAATTCCAATAAACGGCAAGCTTTAGAACCTTTTGCTTCTTTAATAAGCTGCTAAGTGAAATAACAAAGCTTGATTTAATTTGACCTCTCCAAGAGCCTGTTGGACCATATGTTGTGTTGTTTTAAGTGTGCATTTGTTTGTGCTGTCAGTTTACCCCTCTGCCTTTCTGTGAAGATCCTGTGCTTGCAGCTGTGAGCACCAGGAAAGCAGCCAGGTACCAAAAGCAGAAGAATTTAGGCAGCAGGGCTGTGGTGGCCATCCATTCCTGGTGAATGAGCTCTGGCCTCAGCACTGTGTGCAGTCTGAAGAGAGAAGGGATTTTACTCACCTTGAATTTGTCTCTGGCAGTAGCCTGCTGCTGGAAGGCTGCTAGCCTGAAGTGTTAGGCTTTGCTAAAAGTTAAAAGGTACTGTGCAATTATAGTAATTTGGAGAGTATTACAATAGTAGGAGAGCAGTCATCTCTGCACACCTCACTTATTCTGCTGGGTGTCTCTGATTTTTGTTATAGGGATGAGTGCTGGGTAGGAAATGCTGCAGCTTTTGCAGGGAGGTGAGGGGAGGCAGCCCAGCAGTGGCTTTGCTCGGCTTTGGGGGGCTCCTGAGAGGGGTGTGTGTGTGTGAGGGGCTCAGCGAGGCAGTAGCTCAGGGGAGGATGTGCCCTGGGTTAATCCAATTAATCCCTAAACGCTGACAAAGCTGCTGCTTCTCCTGTGCCGCTGGAGGAATGAGGTGCCTGGGCAGGGGGGGAGAGGAAAACACCCAGCACAGGAGACTGCTCCATCCTCACTCAGTCAGAGTCCTCTCTTCTGGGCATGCTGCAAGTTCAGAGCATTGTTGCCAAATCCTGTATGGAACATTTTTTTAATGTCATTAAGAATACTGGTTTGAGAAGATAGGTTTGATGGTTTTTGCTCTCACTGAGTTTTTTTCCTAACAGCAGCTTAATTGCTCTTTCTAATTTTTCTTCAAATGAAAAATAGCATAAATAAATGCTGTCTGTAATAATTCTGGAAAATTTGAAGTCTGAACTAAGAAATATAAAGAAAAAAGTGGACTGGCTGAAATAAAGTAGAGCTTTTAAATTCACAATACTATGTTAGCATAGGCTCTCTTTGTAAAAAGGCCAATGAATGTGATTTTAAACAACTATAACTGCATGCAAAATACTTGTATGTTGAAGAGCTTCCATTTGAAGAAAAAACCTTCTATATTTTCTGGACCTAACTAACCTGATCTTAAAAGAAACTGTTATGCTCTGTATGTAAAACAGCATATTTCAGTTGTGCTTATATTAGGCAATGGATTAGTCTCCTCACCCTGTACCCAGTGATCACTCAGGAACACAATGCTTTGGTAAAGTAAACCCAGATGTTCATGTGTGTGGAGTGGTACTGTAATCAGTGTCTTATGAGTCTCTCCTTTGTTAGTATAGCTGTTTGAAGTAAATTCCTGATGACCCTTTTGTTGCTTTGGCATTGCCATAAAATAGCTGTTGTTAGCTTGAAGCCCCTGCTAAATTGGAAGCCACAGGTAATGAGCATCCTGTATCTTTTGCTGTTTATGAAATATTTAGCTGAAAAGACTCCTGGTCTGTGTGGAGGAAGGAAGTTTCTTTTGCTGGTGGAATTCCCTAGCTGAGGAATGGAAGCAGTGATGAAGAGGAGCTAGCTTGTACGAAAAGTTAATTTGTGCTGAGTTAAATAATCTTTTGATATTTGAATATGAGGTAATTAGCTTGAATGTACTGCTCTTTACCTTTTAGCATCTGGAAAGGTCTAAACAATCTGCTGAAGGGAACTGTATCCTAAATCTACTTCCAAAAAGTTTTTTTTTTTTTTAAACAATTGTGTATTTTGGATTTGACTAAATCTACTTTTTGTGGTGGTATTTTCCCAGTGGCCATTGACCTATAGGAGAATTGCTGAGCTAAATGGATGATGAAGGGTTTGGGCAATGCTCTAGCGTTGTTCTCTGGGCTGCTCAGGGTAATCAGATCCACGTAGTTGTCCCATTTCTAAAAATGCTGTCAAGGTGCATACTTCTCAATTAAAAAAAAAAAGTCCCAATATTTACCAAAGCCATCCACTGTGCTTGGGTCCAATTAGTATGAGTTGGTCTATTTTGTTCTAAATTAACCCAATTTCATAGTTCAGCACTTGCTTAGTCTCTTATCAGAACAAAATTACAAGAAGGCTTTTTAAATTTGCTTTATGTGGAAGTTATAAAACTATTTGGACTGTAAATCATAATAGCTGATTTTGTAAAATGTGTGTCTTTTTTTTCAATAGAATCATAGAGTGGTTTGGGTTGGAAGTGACCTTAAAGATGATGTGCTTTCAATCCCTTCTCATGGCCAAGGACACCTCCCATTAGACCAGGTTACTCAAAGCCTGATCCAACCTGGCCTTGAACACTTCCAGGGATGGGGCACCCCCAGCTTCTGTGGGCAGCAGAGAAGTTGCAGATTTTATGGGTTTTACGGGTGGTCTGTTACCCTTTATAAGACCATGTATTATGTCTGTGATTAGACAGTGTGCAAAGACTGCTTTAGCTGTAGCAGCCTTCACAAGCTGCTTCTGATTCAGTGAGCCAGTGTTTTGTTGCCTTCTGAAAGACTTTGTTTCCAAAGGTTGGTGGATGCCAGAGACGTGGTGAATAGAGAGAATTAAGACACAATGAGTCCACATTTTTTCTTGATCACTCTTGGGGATTAAAGTTGTGTGTGATACTGAAATAAAAAAATAATAGTTTTTCTGTAATTAATTAGTGTTTCAGAAACATGCTG
Organism: Thryothorus ludovicianus; assembly: GCA_013397245.1. Taxonomy (NCBI): domain Eukaryota; kingdom Metazoa; phylum Chordata; class Aves; order Passeriformes; family Certhiidae; genus Thryothorus; species Thryothorus ludovicianus. The sequence continues at coordinate 1,510,012 of VZTB01011867.1, read as the reverse complement.
TTTATCATTCAGAATTTTCCTGTCACTTTTTTCAAAAAGTGCACTGTTCCTTCTGAACTTAAGTGTGGAGTGTGATAATTCTCTTTGTGTTTTGTGTTACTCTTCAGTGTAAGGCAGAAGCTGAGATAGGAAGCAGAGATCTGAACTCAGTTTATAATCAACAGCCCCTTGCAGCCTGCCTTTCACCGGGTGGGCTGCTAGGGAAGCCAGCTTTTGGGGAAGACCACATGGCTTTGGGTTTGTACACCGTGCCTAGATGCAATGAGTAAGAGGTCGGTTCTTTGCAATTGCAAATTGTGCATTTCTCAGCATGAACAGCAAATCAGAGACTGCCTGGTGCTGCTCACTGGCTTTGCCCAGAGGGAGGGGCTGTGAAATCAAACCTTAGCTCGAAGATGCCAATGTCTTTCTATTTTAACTTTGTGGCTCCTCTCTCCCTCTGAGTAAGCAGGACTACGAATACAGCATGATATGTAAAAGCAAAGCTGTGGAGTCCTCCCCCCCACTGCTTGCATCTTTATATATAGTTCATTCTGCAGATCAGACTGTCTCACCTGCTACCAGCCTCCTTCAGAGAGCAGATTGCAGACTTGCAGTGTAAGTGCTCCTAACATATGTTGGTGATACACCAGCAGCAGGACAAGGCTTTTAGCTATGATAAGCTCTGCTGCTTTGGGAATGTTGTTAAATGGACAAGGGAGAAACAAAATAACAGAGTGGTTTTTTTTTTAAAAAAAAAGTAAAGTAAATATGCAGAAGGATAAAGTGAACTAATAAAATCTGCCACTTTGTTGTTTTTTAAAACATAATTTTGATACATATTGTGTTTGGTATAGAACTCCACGAATAAAACTTTCTCCTTTGTGTTGTGACTTATGCTGTTGCCCTGGTCATTGCCATGGTGTTGGATTTCCACATCCTTATCCAGACTCACTGGTGCTGGGTTGCACTTGCTGTGTCCCATTGCAGGCACCAGCTCTGTTTCTGCAAGGTGAGCAGAGGCTCTGATTTGCGGTGTGGTTGAGCTGCCATGGTAGTTTTTGTAACTTGCTTTCACTAGAATTAACTACTTCAAATTGCCTAGTTTTTAACATGGAGTTAAGATTAAGCTACAGGTTGTGTAAGTTATTAGAAAAGACAGAACATTTTATGTATCTGCACAGATAAAAGATTCACTAACTCAGCTCTAATTCGGAAGTCAGAGCATCTTCAGAGAAGTTTAATGTGGCTTCAGTAATATATTGTAAAAACATGAGAGGTACTTTTTTGTGACAACTATTGCTTACTCCATTTTAGCAAGTTTCCTGGTGCACAGGAGCCTGAGTTATAGAAAGAAATATATGTGGAAGTGAACAGGAGAGACTAAAAGTGCCGTGGTTCAGATTTAAGAAACAGTTACAGTGTCTTTTGGTTCCTTTCAGAAGATTGGCTGAATCTTGTGGTGAAGATACAGGAAATATTTGGTTAGTTTTGCTTCCCTGATGCTGTGATTTGAGGAGGAAGATGTATGTATCAAAGCCCTGCTTCTTCAGGTGTCAAAGAGTGACACAGAGTAGGAATGGGCTCCTTTTTATTCCTGCTTGCCAAAGACAGGCCTGCATTAACTGGGAAGCTGTGTAGGTTTATTCCACACACAGATGATGCAGAATGGGATTGCTCACCTGGGAGCAGCACTGTGTGGCTCATGCTCTGCAAGGACCTCATTAAGTGCATTTCACAGCAGCACAATGTTAATTGCAGCGAGTGAGTACTGGCATAAAGTCCATCTGTGGTTTTCTCTGCATCTTTCTTTGACCTTAGGAAAGAGAAAAGTACTTTGCTGTACTGGTTGCCTTTGCTGGTACTTTGCTGCAGCAAAGCTGTGATTCACCTGTCAGTTGTAACAGCACACAACACCCAAACTCACTGCAGGGAGATGGCTCTTCAGCACCTATTCAGGACAGTTTTCTTCTTTGCTTTGCCACCTTTGCCTTCAAAAACAAAATCAGCAAACAAATGTCATAGCATAAGATTGGCAAGTATGGATTTATCCCCACAGGGTGCATAGACAAAGAAGGCACAGGAGGTCACTGGCTGGTCCAGGACCACACAAGCAGTTCAGAACCAAGCTGGAAATAAAGTGCTGACCTGCTGACTCCTTAATTGCAAGACTATCTTTCTTCTCTAGTAAGGATGTGGTAAAATATTACTGTTAGTCCTTCTCTCCTGTAGCTCAAACACTGTATGAAAAGACACACCAAGCTTTCCAAGCTGAAAAGAGAGTATCTTGTGCTAATTGTCACAAGAAAATCTCTTCATTTTAAAAAAGTGTAGAGTCCATCATGTTAAACTGCTTAATAATGCCTTTTTCTTAAGTAATTTTTTTACAACTTGGGTTGAAACTTTCATGTGGTATCAGTCCTTGACAGTGAAGGATGTTGATTCCGGTATTGTTTAAATGTTTGTGACTTAAAATGTAAGTAAAGGAAATGCTTATGTTTGACTTCAGTATAGCTATCTAAAGAGATTTATGAGGAGTGATTTTTTGACATTTTAGTGACACAGTGAAGCCAGAGGAGGTCTGTCAGTGATGTATTTGGTTTAAATATGAGAAAATAGGAGAAGGGAGAATATTAATCCATGATAGTAGTAGAATTTAAAACTGTTTTTCAATTTTTTTTCTTCATTAAAATTGTGTAATACTCTCCTAAATACAGAAGTGTTGTAAAATAAAATGGACATGGCCAAGATGTTGTTCAGTGGATGCTGATAAGAAAGAACTGTCTTCATGCTTACTTTTTTTTTTTTTTTAAATTGATGGGGTTAATTGCCTTAGTCTCAACTTAGCTTGTAGACTACCGTGCTAGAGATGCTGATTTAAAAGGAAGTCAGTCTACCAAAACTTCTTAATCCCTTCTGCATACAGTGCTGAAGAAAGCATGTTTTCCCCTTGTTAGGTGTAAGTGTTCATGATTGTAATGTCAGATTAAGATTTCTATATTATAAATAAAGAAACGTTCAGGGCTGCAGTAGGGCCAGAGACAGCAAACAGGGGAGTGCTTGCTGTAGTAAAATCAAATAATAATGACCCCTGAAAATTGAGGTTTTGCAAATTATAATTCCACTCTAAGCCAATTCTTTTAAAATAATTGGTTTGACTTTAGCAAGTGGTTTAGCTTCTAAGGAACATGCTACAGCATAACTGCAGTTTATTAATACAGCTTTTGTTGAAGCCTTCAGGTTTTATTAACAGCTGTAATAGTCATTGTGTTATCTCCAGCATTCTGCAGAAATGTGGCTGGTGGACTGTGCAGTTGGGGACATACACAAAATCATTTTAGATGACATTATAACTGTTTTTCATCTTTTTCCTCTGGAACCTGTATTTTCAAGTGACTCTGTACAGCTTTGATAAACATGTTGTTATTAGGCATAGAGAGACTGAGAGATTTCCAGGAAATCTTGTAGAATGTTTCTCTTAATGATTTACAGGAATTATTTTTTGTTTCTTGTTGTTTTGACATATCCCCCTTATTTTAGACAACCCATTCCAGTAGAAAGCCCCTGAGAAAAGAAATGCTGCTTGTATTTAGATTTAACAGTCCTGAAGGTAACAATGCTGATGCTTTGCTTCCTTTGCTGCCTTTGGAAACAACTATTCCTGACTTGTTCAATGGCATCTTTGTTCCTGGCTTTTTCAGAAAAATTCATTCTCTTCTACTACATTCTAGCCTGTTGTTTTCTTCTGGTGTTGTTTCTGTTTCTTGCAATTGATTCTTCCACAACAACATCCCCTTTTTTAGAATGTGCTGCATATACATCAGAGATTCTAGTCTGAAAGATTTCCTCATCCTCCTGCATTTTTGAGTTATTTAATGATGCTATGGAAAGAAATAATGATACTTTGGAAACTAGTACTGTAGATGTTTTATTTTATTTTTAGGCTGTCCTATCTGTCTTTTAGGCTGTCTTGGAGCTGTTTTTAAGCTGTTTTAACCTCTGGCTATTCCCTATAGCAGAACAGTAATGGAAGAGTTCTGTGCTGTCCTATTACTCTTGCTGATGAGCTGATCAGATGAGTTGTTCCTTAAGGCATGCAGCAGCGAGCAGGAGGGTGGCTGCTGTGCAGGGATGGTCTCAGCAGTGTGCTTTCACTCCAGACTCCCTCCTGCACTGTCCCCTGAGCTCACCCTCTGAGGGGATTCACAGAATAACAGATTTTTAAGCTACCAGCAATGCTGTCATGAGAATCCTGCTAATGCTACCGAGTCAGGACTTCTAACAAAAAGTTGAGTTTTATTAAAAGCAATTGCATTGCAGTGAGTGGTGATGAATGGATGTGTGATGGTAGGGCTCTGCCAATTCAGATGTTGCTTTTTTTTGTTTGCCCTGTGCTTTGTAAGTGGGATATGTTTCCAAATGAAGATTCTGATAATGACTTAAAAGGCTATTTCTGTTTCTGTTCTGCTTGCATTTATGTTGAATTTCTACACCATTAAATAACTTTAAAATATTTATTTAAAAGCTAGTGATACTTTTTTCATGTAAACAGTTTTTCTTAGGAGGGTGTATAGTCAGCATTTCATCAACAGCAGACAGAAAATGCATTGGATGAGTTTATTGCCAAACAAGCTGGATATAGAATCAATATTAGGAAAAAAAATCCTGAACAGAGCAATGTGAAGTAGAAGAAATTATTTAGTTAAAAATGGAAATTGATAATTGTCTGTATTATATAGCTATATACTTTTCACTGAAGTACAAAGCCTGTAAAATCAGGTATGTTCATTGATTTACAGATCACTCAAACATGACTGTGATCTGAGTCAGCTGAACTTCTTTCCTCAGAGAAACTAGAATATCCTGAGGATCTGAAACCCTGAAGGAGGCTTCTTTTTTGAATCTTGTGTTTCCAGGTGGAAAACGAAATGTTTTCATTTTTCTCTGTCCTCTCTTTTTTTACTTATTTTTCTCCCTCATCTGGAATTGATTGTAGCAGTGGGCACTGTGCTTTTACAAATCAAGTACACTTCCATACAATTGTGCTATTTACTTTCTGCTTTATCAGTCCAGGGCAAACTGTTCAACCTATTTTTTTACAGTACCTCCTTTTTGTTCCACTTGCACAGTGCATGGACATGGTTGTTAACATTCAGCCGTATTTGTACAAAAAGAATAAATAGGATTCATCCCAGCTCTATTTGCCACTGTCATACCTTATCTGCTTTTTTGTTCTGTAAAGGTTATTCATGTTTTTCTGTGTATCTCATCTACAAAGCATAAAAACTTTGCAAGCGTCCTATAGTTTGTGCTTTATGAATCAACGGAGAAAATAGTCTGGAATTTGATATTTACTTATGAAATCTGGAAGGTAGAGTATCTGAAAAAGAAATTTGTCTCAGCCCTTCTTTTGTTGTACTCTGTGAGAATGCCATGCTTAGTAAATACACTTTTGAATCTTGGAATGGGCATATGTGGTACCAGGCAGCTCAGGGTGATGGTTACTTGTTGTGGTGTGTTATGTGATCAGGTTTGGTTAGAAACTGGGTAAAGGAACCCTGAAATCAGCAGAACTGTGTCCAGGCAAAGGGATCTGCCAGCACAGCTACTTGTAAGGTTCTGGAGCTAAAATCTTAGTGATACCTATTTGGCACTTTGTGACTTGCAGTTTTTTCAGGTAGCAGCCCTGCAGTTGGACACATACAGTGCCATGAAATCTGTGCAGGAGCAGGGGTGGGTGGCCTTGTTCCCAAGAGTGACCCCGTGCAGTTCCCAGCTCTGATCAAGGCTGCTTTGGTGTGACTGGGTCACTGGGGGTGGGAAGGAGAGCAGGGAGGGGGGTGTATTTGTGTTGGACAGTTCATGTCTGTAAGCCTGCTCTTTGGAAGTGGTGAATGTCACCAGTGTCACTGGCTTGGGTCACTCTGCAGTGTAACTCGTGGGGGGAATTGTTCCATGGGGGATTGTGACATCCAGGGACAGAGGGAACTGCTGTGTTATCCTGGCTGTGTCATTGCCCTTCCTGAAGTTGCCATGAGTGAGTGACAGCCCCTCCTGTCAAAGAGGTTCCCAGAGTTGGCTCTGCTGGACCCTCAAGTGAAGCTGATGCCAGTGCATTTATAGGGAAATCACTGCTGAGTGATTCTGTAGTTTCACTCTGAATATAGAACATGTCTTTCCGGCCTTCTATGTTGAAGCTGATGTGTAGTGGGTCTTGGGTTTTCAGGAGTAAAATATGTTTGAACTTTTCTGGTGGTGTTTTAGGTCCTCATTAATCAAATCCTTCTTTACCTATGGATAATTGCAGGCTTTGTAATGACAATTATCCTTCCTGTTCTGGATAAATATTTTGAGCTAAAAAGTAATTGATATGGAAAACTGAAGAGAAAAAGGTTAAAGTAGTGAGAGACTGTTTGATCTTGCAATGGTTTATCTTCTGGATAACCACAGGATTGAATTTCTCTCGATTTCAATAACAGGAACAGAGTCCATAATTAAGGAGTTAAGTGAGTATCCTGAGAGCCAGGTTCCTGACATTTTGATGAGTTGCTTAAGTTAGCTTAATTTTTGTTCAGAGGTGGAACTTACATGGGTTTGTATTTTGGTATTTCTTTTATTGTCACTCTCATACTCACACACCCAAAGATTGTTCTGAAGTAGAGTTTAGTTGCTGTTTTATCAAGAAAGAATTTGAGTTTTGTCCTCAAAAACCCCCAAAGTTTCCAGAATGTGTTTGGAGTGGCTCCCTGAAATGCTTTCCTTTGACTGAGAACCTCTGCATGGGTAGCATTTCTCTTTGGTGGAGGTACATGGAAATACTCAGTTATTCAGAAATCCCTCTGTAGTAGTTTGGGATGAGCATGAAGTTTCCTTGTGGAGTGATCAGACATCAGTTGCTGTAGGTAGCCTGCTTCCCCTCGTGGGCAAAGGTTGAGATTTCAGCTGTCCAGCAGTCTGGGCAATGTAGTTCCCCAGTGAGGGGGCTGCTCTTCAATTGCTGATAAATTGTATGAGTGTAAGGATTTGCTGGATTCCTTTCTAGCAAAAGAAAACCACAATGATGTAAACCAGTAACTTACCTTCAGAGTTTTGTTTTCTGCAGTTCTGCTGAACCCTGTTCATACTCCTGAGCAGAACATGTGCTTTCTGAAGTGTCCTTGCTTTTGTGGCTTAGAGCTTACAAATATTAAAACTCTTTGAGAGTAGCCCATTCACTGGTGAATGGTGTTAGTGATTCAGATACTTATTTTCAAGGGCAAAAGAAAAAACAGAAAATCCGAGCCTGACTTTTTTGTTGTTTGGCAGTCATTTTTCACACAAGAAATGAAGCTTTCTTTAACATTCAGAAGCTAAAAAATGTAACAGAAAAAGCTTCGGTACCATTTATTATAACCAAGTACTGTCATCTCTCCTGATCTTTACTATGCACTGCTGGCTAAAGGTGTCTGTTTGCAACTGGAAGGAGCAATAAATGGACCAGTGAATCAGCTGGGATGAAGCTGAGTCAGGCAGCCACCCTGCTCACATGATGCAGTGTGTGTGTGGACTCTGGGCACAGCAGGGCTGCGTTGAAGCTTCAGGTGTGTCTTGAGAGAATGTGTTGAACTTACGCTGAGATGGGGGTGTGTGCCAAGGTGTCTGTGAGGAAGAACACAAAGGTTACATTTGCATGAACAAGGAGAATAAAGATGTTGAATTTTTCATTGAAAAGGCTTGTACTTGTCAGGGTTTAGCCCCAGAGAGTGTTTGCCACTATGACATTTAATGTCAGAGTGTGTGAGTGTGCTGCTTCTAGATATATATGTGTATATCTAGATATCTATGTGTAAAACTCTTATCCTTGGTTTTGTTTCATATTCTATACTGAGATTTAAAACCCAGTTTGGGAGACTTACCTGGGTTGTTGGTATAACTGTCAGCTTTTGTGGATGGTTTAAGGCACTTTTGTAGCACAACTTCTTGTATCAAATGCTGTTGTTTTACACAGTGACTATGCACAAATCTTTAATTGCAGCTTTTATTGATACTACAAATTGATATCCTCATACTTAGGTTATCTTCATCTCCTTCCCCTCAGTTAAATTTGTTGTGTAAGACAGAGTTTATGTAGCCTAATTCATTTTCTACAAGACTGGAGTCTGCATGAACTCTGTTTAGAGGCTGTGCAGAGAAATAAATGTCTTTAAGATGCAATTCACTTGTCCTGAAGTAGCCAGGTGAAATAGCTCAGCTTTTAGAGTTCAGGAGCTGGCTGCAGCATGCTGCAATCACTTTGAGACACACATTTCCATGTGGACTGTCCAAGTGGCTCTGGTAGGTCCCAGTCATTCCATGTGTCCATTTGTCACAGGCTGCTTTTACACTAGGATAAGGAAGTGCTGAGTGGCTGCTGTGTGTGAAAGTAAATATCTGCATGGGAAAAACACAGGTACCTCCCTAAAAATCACTGCTGGCTCACTGTGTGGCCATAGGTAGGGTGCACTGTCTTTAGAAATGTTGATGCTTTGCAGGATGCAGGATGGGGTGAGGGCTAGACAATGTCCATATGAGATTGTGCTTATTAACTCATTAATTAAGAACAGACTTCCCTCTACTCTGGGGACTGCTTAACTCCATGGAGCTGAGCCATGTTGAGAAAGGCTTCTCTGTATCTGTTCTTGGGCAGAGGAATAGGCACACTCCAGCTTCTCCTGCTTCAGGCTTCTCCCACTTTACTCCTGTTCCATCAATAATTTCATGAATTTTTTTGAGGTCAGCAACTTCAAATTGTTTAGAAAAATCATACATATATTTTTCTAAATAAGCTCAGATGTGGGTTTCCAAACCCACAGACTTCAAAGAAAAGGAACATAAGATTCTGTTCATATCTAGAATCTAATTTTTTCCCCCTTACTACATCCTAGTTGTATAAAACTTCACACTTTTTACGTGTTACAGTACATAATTTAAAATTGGCTATTTCAACCAAATAATGTACTGAATTGTGTTGCAAGGTCAGTGTCCCTGTTCTTTCTGCAACTTTGAAAGCAGACAGCTGAGTGGTGATCACACAGAGGCAAATATGAGAGGTTTTGTACATCCCTTTCTCTTACAGATGAGATGTGAGGTATAAATATTAAGAACCCTGGAAAAAATGCAAGAGACATGCCAGGGTTGTATCACCACTTCTGTGTAGTGAAAAGTGATGTCAATCAGATACAATAGGCATGTTGCAGCACGACTAGAAGTTGTTTGAAAAGAAATCAGGGCCATTGTTCCTTCTACTGTGAACATTTTGTAAGTCTAATTAAAAAGTAGAAGCAGAAGACAATTGTTCCTGCAAGTAAGGAGCTGTTATGTAATGTGTTGGGGCAAACAAAGTGTATTGTTTGGCAATTTATATGATGTAATTTAAAAAATGAGGTTTGTAGTGGAGTGCCCTTTTGGAGGTAGTCAGTGTCAGGTAACCCTAATCTACAGACAGCCTGCTACAAAGATAAGCAGGTCTAAAATTTGCAGGCAGTTACTTACACTTAACACTGCTTTGGAGTAAAGTTGATGTTAACAGCTTGTCAGTGTTGGTAAATTTGGCAGTAAAACCTTTTCCAGTTCATTTCATAGGATGAACACATTCACACACAAACAGGTTGTTGCAATATGTTGGATGCAGACATCACAAGAGGTGAAATGCTCATTTGCAGTCTTGAAGGGAAATGTTTCCAGTTCAGCATGAGCAGGCATCAGAAGCTTTGTACCACTTCTGATGTTCTTGAACTGAGATTTTTGTAATCCCTATTATATCCCTATTATAATATTTATTGCTTGCCATTGCTCAGCAAAATACTGAGAATAGTTTCAAGGCTGCAAACCTAGCTCTTCTGCTGAAGCAGATTTAACTGCCAGAGCTGTTTGATGTTGAAGTTAGGGGAATATGGAATATTCATATGGAATATGAAAATGCATTTCTCTTGGTTGCTTTGCAAGTCGTGTCTTTGTTTACGTGAGCAATGAAAAACCCTTCTCAAAACTGGTGTTTCTTAGCCTAGTGATCATAAAATCCGTATAGAAAGACTTTTTTTTTTTTTTTTGTGGAAACTTCTACAAGATCCATCTTCTTTCTCAGGACTGAGTACTGGTATCTTACCAGGGAGCCTTCTTTTTGTTTCTGCACTGCTTCTCACTGTAATCCTTAGCAATTTCTTGCTGTGACACTGGTTTGTTATTGCTGTTATTACTGCTTTTCCCAGTGTGGGTCTTACTTAGTGTTTTTCCCTGCAGTATTTAAGTGAGTGTTTGTTGGGTTGGCAGATGAAGGGTGGGTGCTGGTGGGCACTGGGCACTCTGGAGGAGAGTGGATAATGTAAAGCAAATCTGCTCGTTAGTGCAGAACCCTGTGAGCTTTGCCAGTTCTTCCTCAGTTTCCATGTGGCATTTCCTCAAGCTTTCCTGGTGAACACTGAAACTTACACTTTCATGTACTGAAATTCAGGTATAGTAGTGTTAACATGTTGTGGAGCTGCTTATGTGATGATGACACCTTTAATTTTTTAATTTGGAACTCCTTTTGGTGTTTAAAAAGATGCTTCACAGCTGGGGAATCTAATTTCTGTGAATCCAGGTGGGAATTCTCAGCATTTTATCTCTGCTTAATGTGAACAAATTCAAAGTGTTATGAATAGCAGTTCCCGTGAAGCAGTAAATCTGGATGTGGTAAGTTAGTGGTCAGGTATCAGAGAATTCATTTGTTCAGCCAAATTCTCTTGGAAGGTAGAAGATGCTTTGCCACCTGCAGTGACCTGTGAGGCAGTTGTGTTGGTGCACTGGGTATTCAGGACAAAAAAAGCAAGCATTTTTTCAGTGTACAAAGCTTGCCTGGTCAGGTCTTGCTAGCATGAGAGTTCACACCAGGTAAATCTTAAAATTTCTAGTTTATTATTTACTTCCTTGAAGTTTTTAATTTGTCAGAGTATTCACTTCAGATATTTGCACAAATTTGAGGTTCTTGAAAGTCCTGATGTGCCAACAGTGCCAGGCTTATACAAGTGGGCTTTGAACATCTTGATGTTAATAGTGATTTGAAATGAAGTATTCAAATTAGGAACTCCCAGCCATAAACCAGGCTGCTCTAAAATCTTTTATGTTCTGCATGGTGGATGTTCATAGAATTTTACTGTGAATTATTTAGAATATCTGCTCATCAGGTGCTGGTATCTGAATGAAAGAAATAGGACTATCTAGCATCGTAAAAATATATAACAGTATCAACACTGGTCAGAAAAAGGAATTCTTCCAGGGAAAATGTATTATCTCTTTTAATTGTATCTCTTTAAATTACATTGCATTCAGGTGTTGTTTATTCTACTGTAACTGAAAAGATTTTTTTTTGGAAAAAACAGTGTGGAGAAACTGAAAAAGTGTTAGGAGCACTTGCATACTTCTTCAGGGAGGTTGGCCTACAGTTGCCTGTAACGACCATGAGCTTTGTTTTTCTCATTCCTACCATTCCTCTTTATTTGGAATGATCTTGTGCCTTCTCAGCCCTATAGCCAGGGTTTTGAATATGCTTTAAAAACTGCCATTGCTTTGTAAAATGGAGTCACCAGTAGGTAGCTGGAGTGTGAGAGATTCTCAGTTTTAGGTTGGTGTTTTTTATGGATACCATCACTGATGGTGAAATCAATAGCAGTTTTAGGCTGTATGCGTTTGTCATCCTAAACATGTTTTTTGATCCTAAACCAAGACACATATTGACTTTTCACTTGTGCTTGGAGCCTATTGCAAGTTGAGGTGTTGACCCTTGTGGAAGCAGCAGCACTTCCCTCCTTAATGGCCATGGGGAGGGAGCTTGTGGCTGTCCCCCAGGGCTGTGGGGACACTGCTGGCAAGGGGGGGGCAGAGCCTTTTGCTCAGAGTGTGTTGGAGCCAAAATGGAACTTTCTGGGTGAGGCAGGCAAGTGGTCGCTCGAGGAGAAGCTTTGGAAAATGTCAGCAGTGGCAAGAATGGGGAAGAACCTGATGAGCAAGTAGGTTAGCTCCCAGATGGAGAAGGGTAGCCAGAGGCAAGGAATAATAAGGCCAAGGATAATCATCCTTCTGGTAATGCCTGTACTGAAGAGGGAAGAAGGCTCAGTTATGGCCCTGCCAGCAACACTTTGAAGTGGACCAGAAAACTTCTGTAGCCTTTGGACAAAATTAGTGAGAAAAACAGTTGTGAAAGAATTTTGTTTTCTTTTTGCTTTTGCTTAGGAAGTCCCTGGAGAGGGCTAGGGGAAGGGAGAGCAGACTGTCTTCAAGGAGAGGGACTGAAGAAGCATTTGTGTTGTGTATGAAAAAATAGATAGGAACCAGGACGGGAAATGTTTGGAAACTGCAAGTTTGTAACCATGAAGGAAAGCAAAAGTTGCCTGAGTATATACATCAGGGTGAACTTGCAGTTGAAGACAACACACAGTTAAGTCCCCCTTGAACTTCTGAAGGGGTTACCATGTTGGTGCTGCTGGGAGTAACTCAAATTCATGACCCAGGAACTACCATTAAGCAAGAACTGTCCTTCCCTGCAGGCACCTCTTTGCTTCATTTGATTCACATTTTAGTGGTGAGGGCATTAGTAACACCTAATGCATGCTGGCAGCGTTTTTCTATATTTAAACACTTGCACACTTATTTCTCCTCCCCTGTTTAATAAGAATGCTTGATATTCACATTCCTGTTTCTGCACAAAGGAAAATCTGGGGCAGCAGAATGCTGGGGCTCCTACTTCAAACGCTGTGCACCTACAGACTCCACTGAAATCAACAGGAGGGATATATAAAGGTTTTTCCAAGGCCGAGCTGTGAATTAGCTGAGAATTACCCATCTGTAATTCTTTTAAGAAACATTGGAGTAAAAAATTTCTGATTTTCGTCCATCACTGTCTTCTGCCTTTCTGCAGCACAGAGGCTAGTAGATCTTCCCCTCCTCCCATTATTTATGCTCATGTCTACTTCCTTATAAATTATTGGCATGTTCTCTAGCTAATTCTTTGACAACAAAAAGAAGCTTGTGTCTTGTTTCAGTAGAAGGCCATTTCCCTGAGGTGAATATCTCATTGCTTTTGCATTGTTGCATTGGCTTAGCTTCCGTGTTCCCTTCTTCTTGCTTTGTAAATTGATTTAAAAATAAAATCATGAAGGACAGAGACAAAATGTTTTTTTTTGCTACTGGTATTATGTTACCTAAATGATATAGCTGAGAACAGAAGGAGAAGTACTGAAGGGACAGTGCAGGGGATATGCAGCTGCAGAAACCTCTTTTCCACTATTAATGCTGCTGCCTCTCAAACTCAACAAATGACACCAAAATGTGTCAGTGCTGGATCTGTAAATAGATCTGCTTTCTGCTGTTTTCCAGGTGGGTGTTGCCCATCTCTCAGCAGTGCATGGTAGTGTGAGCCTCCCTCAAAGGGGGGATATGGGGTTTTGTTGTGTGGTCCCACTGAAATGTACACACAGCATCTGAAAGATGGGGACTCTCCCCATCCTGCCTGGAACTGTGATGCTTTCCTTTCTTCTCAATTAATAAATGCTATTTATTCTTTTGTTTATTTATTGACAGAGGTTTTTAAGTGTTAACAATTGCATTCAGTTCTCACTGTTAATTTCTTCAAGGCAGTCTCACTATCTGCGTAGTTACCTGCAGGGGTTTCTGCTGTTCATGAAAAATGTCAAGATCTTGCTGCTAAAATATTTTGGTATAAAATCAACTGTTGTAAAAAGACTTTTCTGATGTGACATTTTTTCCAGTGGAATCTGAGTTACCTTAGCCTGGGAGGAGATTGCTATTTTAGCCACTGAAAATCTTTGAGACAATTTTCTATATTTTAAATTTTTATTTATTCAGGAAAACCCAAAAATTGGTAAATCCTTTCCATGGAGTAGTATGGTGTTTTTACCAGAGGTTTTACTGTATGTCAAGATTTACAAGTACTTACAGAAGCTCATTTGTAGGGGCAGATGATGAAGGTGTGAAGGGTACCCTTGTGTGTGCTTCACTGCTTTGTTATGGAGAGTCCTGTGCCAGTGATCCCACTACACCACGGGCTTCTCGAGCTACCCAGTGACTGGCAAAGAGCTGTATTGCAGCACAGATGCTTCCCAGGTTCACTGGGAGGGCTTGGTGAGTGGTGCCTTGTCTTCTCTGGGGCCCTTTTCACCTGCAGTGGGTCCAGCTGTGGCTGTGTCCCCTCCAGCTCCCCTGGGCACGGCGTGTTGGGCAGTCATGGTCCCAGCAGGGCTCCCTCACCTCTCACCCTGTACTGGACTGCACCCCCTGAGCTGAGTGCTGGGACCTGACCTCCATTTGCAGATGTGTTTGGTGCCCAGAGCAGCTGCTGGCTGGGCTGTGCTGCTGGGAGTCACCACAACACTGAGGAGTATTGGTATTTGTGTCCTTTTGGAGTTTGTAATTTGTTGTGAGCATCACTTGTGCTTCTGCACTGGTACTGTATCTGTTTAGTAACCATGCCCATGTCATTAACAGAGAGGATAAACACTATTTTTAAGAATGGAAACTTTTGTAAGCTTATTGAAGGCACAGGATTTAATGAAAAATTGCTTTGTGATATTCTGCTTATATTGCAAAATTTTCACTTGAGGTCATAAAAGTGAGAGTATTGCTCCAAATTTTCCAGCAGCAGTATTCCCAACACACCCTGTAACTACAGAAGGCACTAAGCATCCTGCCCATTTTGTTTGAACAGAGCTCTCTGGAGTTCTTGAGAGGCAATTCTTACTATATATATACAGTGTTATGCTAAATGTACTTTGAAATGAAAAGCAGGTATTCCCAAGTTTACTGTTCAAGTACTGTTCTTGCAGAGAAAATCTGTTTTGCTCCTAAATCCTAAATACTTCAGTATAGCTGTGAAGTTAAAAAATCTTTCCAACAGAACAGGAAGTTGAAGAAAAACACAAACAAAAAACAGTACCCAAAAGAAACTCCAACTTCACTCCAACATTGCCCATACTCTCTTCCTCTCCCTCTATTCCCACTGTACTCATATTTTATTTTCCCTCTCAAATGAAGGAGCCATGTTCTTTCCAGACAAGATGGGTGAGGCTTGCCCATAATTTTCCTTTTAGAAGTATGAACTTCATTCAGTCTAAATAAATGAAATAAAAATAGTACTGAGAAAGCAAATTGTTTGCATGTACTTTAGTGTATTAGGAAGTGCATGATGTGTTTTTTAATGGAGGCAGGAATATGCAGAAAATGGGAGAGTGTGCAGAATGTGTGTGGCTGCTGCAGAGTCCTTTTTGCAGTGCATTGTGGAAGGTTTCTGGCACCAGTTCTGAACACAGTCTGTCTGTGTTTCAGAGTGAGCTTCCTTTCCTGAAGCTCTGCACTGGAAATAATACTCTGGAAAGTAAAAATGTACACTGAGGGACAGCAGGAAGGGAAGTGTTGAGCCTACTTAAGTGTAATGCACAGCATTGATTCCTGCAAGAAGAATTGCTTAATCATAAGCTTTAAAAATCCAAAAGAGCTGAGCTGGTTTAAAAGTCAAGCTGGTGAAAACAAACCTGAGTCAGGATGTAGATGAAGGCTTATAAATGTATCTATGATGTATGGATGCACCAGATTTTTAATCAAAGGAATAATTTTATCCTAAAAAAGCACCTGGGAGAACAGAAGGGAATTGGAACAAAACAATGTCACCCGTGTTTTAATTTCTTATACCCATCCTTGCTGCCATACTTCAAATTGCATTTGCAGTGAGGTGTGTTTCTATTCACAGTCCAGCAACTCTGGGTGTTACAAACAAAATGGGATATGCAGAATGGTTATAAAAAAAAATTAAAATTAGTCTGCAGAAGGTTTTAAGACCAGAAAACCAGACATCCGCAGTGCCAAGAGCCGAAGTGCAGATTGGGTGCTCATGAATTCTTCACAGGGGGAACAATGTCTTGGCCCTGCTGTGTCTCGTGTTGGTTTTGACTGACTGGGCTGGGGTGCAATTTGAAATACAGCAGAATGCAAAATAATTTTCAATAGAACAGGATTTTTTCTTAGCAGTGAACTCAGATAATCAAAGAAGCTGTTTTACATTCATTTTATTTTTGTCCTTTTTGTTATGGTTTCTGTACAATATGGTGTAGCAGCTAAATTCTTGGGTATGGAGCAGCTATCTATGCTGGGCAGCAGTACCTATATTTTAATGCACCAATGGCTATTTCTCCAGCTAACCTTTCCTATTTTAAAGACTCCAGTAAATCAGATTTTTTTGCTATGCATTTTGTGCAATTAGCTTTTTAACTTGTGTATACAGAGAAAGCCATGTTAATGATTCTCTTAAAAGTTGAAGCAAAGCAGACAAAATATTTTATCAGATTATTAATTTATCAGGTTCACTTCCCATCACTGTCATTTGACAGCTGATTTTCTTGCTTTCTAATGTCTTTACCAAAGAACCCCATATAAAAAATAAAAAACAACAATAATAAAAACAACTCAAAACAAAACCAACAAAAAAATCCTGTGTTTCTTGGAGGACAGATGCTTTATTTTGTAGAAGTGACTGCTGTTCATGATTTTGTGCATTTTAATTTTCCTTAAGCCACAGGAGGACTGCCTTCCCCCTGCATTTCCTGCCTTCAGTAATGATGGGTAAGGAGCTGGTCCATGCTACAAGTGTCAACAGTGCATTATGCAGGGAATAATTCCTCTTGTTCTCTCGTATGAACAATGGGGATTTTATGTACAGAAATAGCAGCAGCTTAGTGTTTGGGCAGTATATTTGTGAGGATGTTGAGGACTGTTTGTGGCCTGGTTATCTGTGGTTTCCAGGTTTATGGTGGCTGTGGCATATGGGCTTTTTCCTCCCCCAGACACAGATAGTATGCATCCGTGATTTCTGCTATGGTATCTTTTCCTTGGTTTGTGTGCTTGTAAACCTTGCTTGGCAGAGGGCTTGGAAAACCTACAGAACTCAGACTTTTTTCTTTTTTTCCCTCCCTGGTAGGAAAGGTGAGGAAGCTGGGAAGGATCTTGTTATGCTTTGCCAGCCTGCAGTGAATTTGTGTGGCCAGCCTCCCGTCCTGCCCTGCACGGTCAGTGCTGGTCCTTGGCGAGGTGGAGGAGGCCTCTGTGCCTTGGTCGTTTTGTTTCCCTGAAGTGCCAGCTGCTGGCTCTGGTGACAGGAGCTGCAGTCGGGGTCCAGCAGACCCAGGGCTGTTGGTGCTGCTGGCCAAAGTGCCCCTGAGTTGGATTTGGGGCTTTTTTACAGCTGCTGAAGCCAATGTGAGCCGGGGCTGCTGCTGGCATTTCTTTCCTCTCCCTGTTTTCCCTGCTGTGCTTTGCATTGCTGCAGAGGCAGCATTTGGGAGCTGCTTACTTGCAGACCTTGTGAAAGCCAACTAAGGAGAGAAGAAATAGCAAAAAGAGAGACCCAGGCTGCACTGAGGGGTATAGGAGAGAGCTTGGGGAGGCCTGGGGACATGAGCTTGTATAATGTGCTTAATTGCCAGGGGCCACTGGTCACAGCATCCCTGGGGTGTCACACTGGCTGTGGGTCAGCAGCAGGTGGGTGCAGAGCTGTGTCCCATCGAGCTCTGGCTGGGGTTTGTGCCTTGCTGATGCCATGCTGTCCCAAGGGGAGTGTGATTCTTAGTCTGGCCTGTCAGGCACCTCTGCCCTGCCTCTGGCTTGGGGCAGTCCTGTTCCTCTGCCCCATCCCTGCAGTCACCCAGGGTGCTGCAGGCCAGACTTCTGCAGGTGATGGTGGGGCATGAAGAGATTGCCCCAAGTATGCCAGCATTAGAATTTTGCTTTGAAGATTGAATAGGTAAATACTAGATTATTAAGTGTGCCTTGGTTCTCCCTTCTCCTTTCCAAAAGCAGCTGAAAAAAAATTAAAATTTCTATCAGGAATTACAAAATCCTGTTAGTCTAACATTTTTTTTGAAAATGAAACATTTTCCAATATTAATTTAACTACAGTAAATAAAACACTTTTACGAACATAAACAGGAACAGAATAAGCAACAAAGATGTATGTAAAAAACCTTAATGGTGGCTCAGATTTTGGCAGTGGTGTTTTTTCAGGGGCAGAAAGTACCATTGTGCTGGGGAATAAGATACATGACCTCCAGTTGTTTCTGTCCTGTATGTTGTAGCTGAGCAAAACTTCCAGTAATAATATTACACTGGAAGTCCTTCATTTATCCCTTCTTTCCTTGAAGTCATCTGCAACATGTTTGAAAATTTTCTTTTAGTTGTTCTCTGATATAAACCAAATCTGCTCTCATCTGCTGAAGGAAGGGGTCATATAAACCAATGAGCTGGCTGTTGTAGACATCTCTCATGTTATAGCACACTTTCACTATTTGTGCATATGTGCCAACTGCCCTTGTCATAGCACAGTGCCTGCTTTATAGCAAAACGACAATTTTCCTCTTTGCACATTTCATGGGTTAGGAATCATATCAGTTTCTGAACTTCATTTATTTGCTTTGCTTCCCATGTGCTTCTCGCAAGAATTTCACTAGAATAAAACATGATGCTCTATGCCAAGTTAAAATGTTTTCTGAGCGTGAGCAAGAAAAACAATGCAGATGTGCTATACACATATTGGCAGAAAACTAGGGCTTTTTATAGTGTATCTACCATCACAGCTCGAGCTTGGCAAAACATTCCTGTAGCATATGTATATGGCATTTCAGGCAAACAGTAAACTGAGTTTAATGTGGCTTTCAGCACAGACTGAATCTCTCTGGAGTTGGGGATGCTTTCTCCTGACTTCAGTGCCATTTGAGCCAGACCAATTATGTGGTTGCACGTTTGTCTTGGCCTTTCAGGGTAGTCTCTTTTGGATTTAGTCTGTAATCAAAAGAGAATGTCAGAAGCAGAAGTCTCAAATAACCTTTTCCTTTTGCCTGTAAGACTGAAACGAGAGACTTATGTAGGCAGAAATAATCTAAACCTAACTACAAGGTAATTCCACAAAATGCTTGTTATTCCACTGTTTCTGGGCTGCCCCGTGAAAGTTTGAACTGTAAGTTGTAGTCCAAAGACAAACTGTATTTTTCCAGAGTTTGCCTGAAATGATAATGAGCTTTTCTTTTAGAGAATGGAGATCTGTTAGAAATGACAGATTCTGAGTTTTCCCCACACCCTCCTTTTTAAAATCTTTTTCCTGTAACATTTCTGTTTAGACCTTCTTCTCCACATCTTCAAGAGATGGATGAACATCAGCCCCTGAACTGATCCTGTGCCCTCCCTCCCGTTTGCTGTAGCTAACCCATGCTTCATCCATATAATTTAGGCTCTTAAGCCTTCTTGGTGTGGGACAAAGCCCCAGAGTGTCTCTAAGGGATTTGTGGAATTTTCCCAAAGATTGTTTTGCTGCTGATTAGAGTATACTAAAGTTTATTTTTGGTCTGAAGCCCCCTTTTATATTCTTTTTTTTGGCTTCAGAAGCAACCAGGCAGAGAGAGGCAAAGAAGAGCCCTTCTGCCACACAATGTAACAGGCATGAAAGCTGTGCTTCACTCCTATCAGAGAAGTGGAAAGTGCTTCTCATTTAATTGAACTTGCACCAAAATAGGCTGGGTGTTCCAGAATAAAAAGTAGCTAAATTAGTACTGACAACTTATGGTTACCTCCTATTTGTGGAACACTCCTGTCCCCACTTTTCTCTGGAAATAATAAAATGGGTTTTAGGAAATCCACTGAGGTACTTCAGTAAAATTTCAGCTGGATCAGCTGTAAGTTTTCTGAAGCAGACAGTGCAGGACTCTGGTTCCTGCTGAGATCCCTGTCTGCTGTGGAAATGTCAGCAGTGAGGTGGGGTGGAGGAGGAGATGGCAGGGAGCTTCCCCTGTGCGTCACCGCATCACCCGCGCCCTGCTCACCTGCAGCTCTGGGCGTGCCCTGCACACCCCACCCAGCTCTGCTGCTCTCCACATTGCTCATGACTACCTAGAGCCTCTCCTGGCTCTGATGCTCACAGAAAAGGTGAGCTCAAAATAAGACTTTGTGTCTACATGGCTAATATTTGAGATCTGAAAAGCCTAAAGAAAATTTAACTTTTCTTTTTTATCCTATTGGATTGTCATAGTGGCGTGAATAAAAGCTCATACACCTTTTCAGTTGTGACCAAGGTCCACATTTTTCATCCTGAATATATATCTCTGTGCAGAGTGATAGGTGCAGTTGTAATTATTTATGGAACTGTTTCTGATATCTGTCACTCATGTATTGACTTAGTTGTTTCAGTGGGACATTTGCCTTCTGAACACACGTGAGAATGAAAGCTTAAGTACAATCTTTTTCTTCTATTTGTTTGGTGTTTGGAAGGATAGCTGTTTTGAAAACATGACCTTTTTCCTATGAATCTTGACCTTGGCTTGTAGCTTATCAAAGGAAAAGTGCTCAACTACCAAAAATTTCAAGGAAGTCTTATTTTGAATAAAAAAAATACAAATCATTTATTCAGAAAAGACTGATGTAAAATTCAAAGTTTAATAAATTTTGTTAGATTTTTCATACGAGGTTATAAATTATCACTTTAAAACATCAGTGTGCTAAATTCAAATTGATTTAATTTGGAAGATATGGCTTGTTCTGAATTATCATCATAAACATGTCTGCTTTTACTCTTACTTGACAGACCAGTGCAGAGAACAGCTTGAATGTGTTCTCTTATATTGTGCAACAAGATTGTACTTCTCACAGGAAGCATGAAAAATCCAGAGTTCCAGAAAACGTGTATTTCTTTTCCTTGTCTTGATATTTTAGGATATTGTTTTGGTTATTACATTATTAAGCTTGATCTCATCTGATGTAGATAGTCCAAAAAGAATGTTTTATACAAGATTTATGATTCTAGGAGTTTCTGAGTCCAGTGCAGTTTAAATTATCCTTTTTTTTTTTTTTTTTTTTTAAAANTTTTTTTTTTTTTTTTATAAAGGTAAATGAATTTTGAAACAACCATGGTTTCAAGTTAGGGAACTTGCTAGGGAACGTAGTTTCTGTTGTGTGAGAATAAGTAAGGTGATTTTTTTTTTCCCCAACATTGTAATGAAGGGGATAGCTTTTGTGAAAAATACTTCCTGAAATGCCTGTGGGGGCTGTTTCAGGGGGAGGAAGTCTCCATGGGACAGGGATGCTCAGCTGGGAGGAGGAAGGACTGGCAGCAAGGTCATACTCTGCAGAGCTTTCCACAAACCTGCAGCTTTTTCAACACAGACGTTGGATGTCTTAATCACTGACACTGAAGTGTCTTCTAGAAAAGCTTTGGATCAAAGAAAAGCTTTGAGTAAGTTGACATTTTTACTGCAAGCTTGGTTTGCACAAAGCTGGCATTTAAGAAAGCTTTCTCCTAAGGGTGAGACGATTCCCAGTATCTCTAAGCTGGCTAAAATATTTCTCTTTTTTCAAATGGCAAAATTTTACTTTATTGCTAATTTTTGCATTTTACTTTGTTGATGAAAGGGAGCAGCATTCCTAGTGTAAAAACCTCCAATGTTTGTAGAAGAATGGAGTGAAATGACATCAGCCTTTTACAAAATCAGAAGAGTAGGTTTATGAAGCAAAAAAAAAATTGTTATTAAGGCTAAATTTTGCTGTATGATGCAAACCTCCTGATGAAGTCCCTGCCTGTGGACTTGGAACAGAAGTTTGGCCATGCTGAGGGTGTTGCTGTGAGTCAGTGTCTGATTTCCCACAGCTGGCAGAGTCCAATCCCTGCCCGTGTGTGCTGTGTTTGTCCCATCACCTGCCTTAGAGTCATGGGATTTATTGCATCGACTCATATAAACAGTCTGGTTTTTAAATTGAGGCCTATGTGAATAGGTTTCTTGCCTCTCCCTTTTCTTCATCACTAATGCACAAAAATACAGCAAAGCTTTGATGCCCTGATCAGTTTGAAGGAGTTGGGCTCTATGTTGGAAATGCTGCCTGTTTGGAGGACAGCAAAGGCCCTGGCTGGCCTTATGGGTCTCTTGCAGCTGGTGCATCTTGCTCTGTGTCCTAACCACTGAAAGTTCATGCCCTCTGTTATCTGAACAGCTCACTATGTATAGACCAGGACCTTCCCTGGGAATTCTCAGCCTGTCTGTGCAGCTGTGGAGCAGCTCAGTGCCCAGGTGCAGGTGCTGTGTGTAACCAATTTCTGTGTGCAGATGTTTGTCCTGCTGTTGAGTGCTGGGGCTTTCATCTGCATAGGGCTGGGAGTTGTGTTTCTCTAGGAAAAAGCCTGTAAAAGCAGCTGTCAGACTCTCTGCCAGGCTGAGGATTTCTCCTTTAGAAAGCAAAGCCCCTTGTTCCTGGAAAATAAAAATGATGTTATTGAATGGAATATTTTCAGTTGTGTAAGTGTACATAATTATTTTTCTGAATCAAAATAGGGTACACAGAGCACAAGAGCAATCTGAGAATCCAAATACAAAGACTTTGAGGTAGACTTCTTCAAGAACAGTATTTTTTGCTTTGGGAACAGGAGAGCAGGTTTTGTTTACAAGAGTGGGTGTGTGTATATATACGTATATATATGTGTCTATTATATATGTATGCACACAAGATTGTTATTGTGATGCTTGCAAGCTTCTATCAGTCAAGACATCTTGATATTAAAAAAAGTATGAGTGGTTTATAAAAAAATCGGTTCTTGAAACTTTCATTGTATTTTTAGCAGTGCAGTTGCTATTAATATAGAAGAGACAAAACAAAGGCCTTTTGGTTGCTACAGGAAAACTGGAAAAGTTAATTTATTTGAAGTATTTTGCAAAAATGCATGGATGGAGCCTTGTGTTTAGATGAACTAGTTTAAAATTTTGGTTGGCTTGATGCAGTCCTGGCTGGGGAACTTTAACCATCTAAACCATATGCTTAACCAGTCCAAAAAAGATGCCATACTTTAATCTCGTTCATTCATCAAGGTCTTTCATTTTTGCTCTAATCTGTCACAGAGCAGTACACAGATTTTTCTCTGTAATGGAGTTTAGGACACTGTCTCCATGTCCTGAGTTGTGCTCTGATCATTCCAAGCCAGCAGGAGATGGTACAGCCACCTTGTATCTGCATGTGGGTAGGAAACCCTTTGGGGAGATCCCAGGTGCTTAAAATAGACAGCTTTTCTGAGAGAAAAGTTGTGCGGTTTCTAAGAACCTGTTTGTTTTTTTTTTTTACTCCACACCTTATTAAACAGGGTTTGTTGCTTATTCTTCTTAGTCTCAAGCATACTGTATGTGTTTTATAGGAGTTAATTACAGAAAATAGAAGTTGCAGTATTTTAAAAAATACTGCTTTTCTGTGAACAGATGAGCTGCACCTAAATGAATCATAATTTTTTCTATTTTATTTTTTGATCAGTCTTGTGTGAAACTTATTTTTTGCCATGAGTTATGAATAATTCTTAGATTCTCTGTATGTATACAGTATAATTAGGCAGTTACATTGAAAACATTTTCAATAAGGCTCTGAAAGCACATAAAGAACTGGAAACTGGAGGTTTCAAACTCAGGTTTGACTATTAGAGGATACTCTCTAATTTGTGTAGCAGAAGAGATGAAAGATAATTACTTGGATTTTACCAGGCTTGAAGGTATAATTCTAAGTGGAATATTATGGTGTGCTTGAGTGTATTTCTAGCATTGCCCCTGTGCGTGCAGTTGTAATAATTTCTCTGTACCTTCTGCCAATATTGACTTTGTTATGAAGATGGAAATTTCTAATTTAGACCACAGTATAAATTATAGCTGAAAACACCTCTGTCATATCATTCTTTTATTAATCAGAACTTCTGGAGATGCAAATTGAAGTGCTCTGAGCTCAAAAAATTGAGTTGTTTTTACAATTTTATATGGGACATACAACTCAGCTGAAAAGACTTGAAGGTTTACATCTTGTTCAAAATAGGGCTTGGCATTGCTTCACTGATTTTAATAGTTTTTTATTGCTTTCTTTTCTGGTCAAGAAGACTAGCTGGTTTTGCTTCTCTCTTAATAAAGTCTTCTGCTTGAATTTTGACGAGTGCAGACACGCCGTTGGAGATTTCAGCGATTTTGGAAGATGTGTAATGGGTTGGAGTTCAGTGTGCTGCTGGGAGCTGCTCCCTATCGCTGCAGGTGACAGGGGAGAAGGAAAAGGAGGATTTTAGTGCTGATCTCCATCTTCCTGCATTAGTAGATTCATTCTCAGGGCTTAATGTGACAAGGATGTTGATGGGTGCTAATGCAGTTGGGTCTGGGAGGGGAGTGCAGTGCCTGGGTGGAAGGAATGCTGCTGTGGGAAATGCAAGGGGTGCACTTTTCAGTAAGTTTTTTTTCCAGTAGCTGTCATCTGTGTTAGCTTTAACCTCTTGGAATGCTCTCTATTTGCTGCTGCTGGCCAGGTATGGAAGTGATGGTGAGGCATAAGCAAATGCAGGTGATGGAGGAGAAGAGTGGGTTTTGAGAAGCCAGAGTAAGAGGGGAGGTTGTGGTGCCCCAGCAGCTGCAGCTGGCAGGTGATTTTTTGTATTTATACCAAATTCTGCAACTGAAGTGAGATTGAGGGAGGAGTTTGAAAATGAAAAGAGTCCTCGTTAAGTCATGAGTAAGTTTCCTTCATTAGGGTTTTTCTGTTATGAGCTCTCTTGACTACTCAAGGATGTGACAGTGGGATTCTGATTTATACTGGGGCTAGCCTCAAGCTTAGACCTGAGCTTAGTTATTGATTTGAAAAAGAGGATTATTGCTGATTTGTAGGGAGGAACTGTTACTGGTGATCTCTGATCAAAACGTGGATGTGAATTAAAATGTCAGGAAAGGTAAAATGTGGAGTTGCTAGCATTAGTTAGCATTAGTTCTACCTTTATTTTCCTGGTGAGATCTCTAGCCACATATAGTGCTAGGTTTTTTTTCATCTTAGACATAGGAATACCCTGCAGCATGGTCTGTCAGTAGGACTGCAGCCATAGTAAACCTTAGGATCAATTAAAAAAAAAGGTTTATCTTCAGAAGTAATGAATACATTTGAAAATAAAATAAATAATTCTTGAGAGTATTGTTTGTAGAAGTTTAAAGGTACTTCCTCTCCTTCACACTGACATGAAATGCTGCATTGCAGTTTCTGCCCTATGTTAGCAGCAATCAGAACCTTGTATTCAAAGAGAATTGCAAATCTGTTTTATTTAACCTTGTGAAATAAGCATGATTATAGCAGTTGAATTTATATAGTGATTGTTCTTGAAGTGTCAGAAAAACATTAGGCATGTTTAGAAAGTAGTGACTGCATACTTAAATCAGTGCCACTAGAAGGAATTGAAATTAAACTCCTTCAAAAAAGATTGAGCAATTTAGAAAAGTAATAGCTAAATATTATTGCTACAAATTTTTCCCTGGAGATGAAAATAAGACCTGCTTTGGTTAAAGTATCTTGAAAAGCATTCAAGAGATAAATTAACAGGATACCATGATTATTTCCACATTGCTTTTGCAGATGCTTACTGGAAACCAGTTTTCCTTGGTGGGTTTGACCTGGAGGTACCTTTTTATGTGTCCAGGAGTGTGCTAAACACAAATACTGTTCCATGGATCTCCATCAGAGGCGAGAGGGTGGAGTGGGGGTGTGTGGAGGTCCTGCCTCGTGTCAGCCTACTTAGGCAGTGTAGAAAGCTCTGTCCATGAGCTAGAATCAGCACATAGGAGAGGAGGACAAAGACAGGGAATATAGTTCGAGTCTTGGGAACAGTTTTATAGTGCATAGGGGAAACTCCTGAACCTCTCAATATTAGGAGGGTTTTCCTACAATGCAAATCAGTAGAAATGCTCCATGTATCTATTCTGCTGTTGATGTGCAGGTGTTTTTCAGTTTATGTTAGTTTGCTGCTTTATTTGTTCCATTTACCAGTTTGATCCAGCAGCCATAGGTGGCACATTTCTTCTCCTCTAAAGCAGACAGGGAATTGCTGTGCAGACAGCTGGCAGTGCCCAAGCACCCTGCAGAAGGACAGGGAGATCTCGTGGGTACCCTGTGCGTGGCTGATCAGGGATGTTAAAACTAAATCCTATCAAAAATATACGGTATCATAGCTGACCTAAACTGAGATAAATTTTTCTGTGATTCAAATAACTTGTGCATTCCTTCCACATGGTTCAGCAAAGCTGTTTATATTGCAAAGTCCTACACACTAACCCTTGAATTTGAAATTCCCTGGAGAATAATATAGCCATGAAGACAGAGAGTGGTATTTAATATTTTGTCTTAAGTTTATACTTACAGTGCATTGGAAATGTGAGGCAGTGTATGTAATAATGATTTTGCAACTACTTTCTGTATATTTATTAATAATTGTTTAATACTACATGATTGACTGTGCCCATTTGGGAACATACATCAGAACTGGTTGTTTCTATCATTCATGGTACTTGAGATTAATGGCCCCAAATTAAAATCTTATTTCAAGTACATTTCTGAATTAGGCTCTTCCTCTTAAGCTGGATGTCACTTGGGTAGACAACTCTACCCTCTTGAATTTTCCCTTGAAACTTTTTACCAGACTGACTTTTGTTTTTGTTTTGTTTAATCAGCATCTATCAGGAGTAACACATGTTGGTCTACAACATAGAGGTGTGTATGTATAGATATATATATGAGGCTGGTTATTCCAGTAAAACTCATCGTTCTGGTCTAACTCTGGTAGTGTATCTGAAGAGCTGTTGTGGTGGCTGAAAAAAACAATGAACTGCTTAAATCCAAGTAATGCTGCAATGATGGGTGGAGGTAAATAAACTCTTGGAAGAAATAGAAAGCACTTCTTTCATCAGATTCATTTATGGTTCAACTGTCAAGCTGCAATCCTAAGATATTCTGAATATCTTCAGCAAATTCTAAATCCCCACATACAAGATTGTGCACCATTATGAACAGTACATTTCACTGCATATTCATGAGCTATGCATTTGATTACTGTAATTCGTATCTGTCACCTGGAGTTAATACTAATAATTAAAAAATGTAATCAAGAAACAATTTTGATGCATTATTAGATGTATTTAGATGCAGATTATGAAGTAAGATCTGTGTTACAGCAAAATAATCTGAAAAGGGCACATTTATCTTTCCTTCCTTGTGCATTTACCACAGTTGGAGTTTGTGGCAGTGCTTCAATAGATGTCTTGGATTTTCTTTACATGGGATTGAAATAAATCCCACGTAAAAGCTTTATTTTGAAGTTTGAGCAGGACAGTGTAGTTTTTGCTCACAGCATGAGCATAATGACGTTTAGAAATGCAGTGTCATGTTTAACTTCTTCCCCTTAGCAAACAGAGCATAGTTGCTCCCCGAATAAACTCTCAGTAGTTGTGGTGAAAAGTGTGTTAGTCTTTCATAGCCAAACGTATTATTATTCTTCATTTAACGATTCTCAAATTTGGGTGCCACATGCATTCTAGTGGCAGCCCGAAGTAACTTTTCCTTTTTTGCGGATGCCTGACTCGGTGCGAGTGTCGGAGTCCAGGTGTGCCCTGGACCTGCCCTTTGGTGGTGGCACCTCCTAGTGGTTAAAGGGCTGCGTGCTGTGGAGAAACGTCATAAAGTCATTAGTTTGGATAGCAGGCAATCCTTTCAGTGCGATATTTTTGGAATTGTGAAGTGTGAAATGTAGCCAGAACCCCAGGACCTGGGGGTGTTGGTCAGCAGCCAGGCTGACCATGAGCCAGCCTCTGCCCAAGGGGCCAAGAAGGCCAGTGACATCCTGGCCTGGAGCAGCAGTGGTGTGACCAGCAGGACCAGGGCAGGGATTGTGCCCCTCTGCTGGGCACTGCTGTGTCTTGCTTCGGACCCCTCACTGCAAGAAAGACCCTGAGGTGCTGGAGTGTGTCCAGAGAAAGGGAACAGAGCTGGGGAAGGGTCTGGAGCACAAGGAGGAGCTGCTGAGGGAGCTGGGATTGTTTACCCTGCAGAGAAGGAGGCTCAGCAGAGACATTATTGCTCTCTACACCTACCTAAAGGAGGTAGTGGAAGCATGTCTTTTCTCCCAGGTAACAAGTGATGGGATGAGATCAAATCTCCTCAAATTGCACCAGGGGAGCTTTAAATTGGATCTTAGGAAAGGTTTCTCCACAGAAAGGGTTATCAAGCATGAAAAGAGGCTGCCCAGAGGAGGGATTGAGTCACCATTCCTGGAGGTACTTATGCATCACTTAGGGACGTGGTTTTGTGGTCAGCTTGGCAGTACTGGGTTAACAGTTGGACCTGATGATCTCAGAGGTTTTTTCCAACCTAAGCAATTCTATGATTCTGTGCCTGGTCCTGCACTAGTGAAGGAGTTCCATGCAGTGCCACAGGCTGGGGCTGGGGACAGGGAGTGGGCAGGAGCCAGCCCTGCACAGTGGCAGCAGGCAGTGGCAGCAGGGCATATCCAGGAGAAAAGGAAGGGATCATCCCCCTCTCACTGGTCCCTGTCCAGTTCTGGAATGTCTTAAGGTCCTTTCCAGTCTGAATTATTCTTTGACATAAAGTTATTGGGGCATATAGAGATGGTGTTCTATTTAATAGGTGATGAAATTATGCAGTATATAGGAAAGTTGATTTAAAGCAGTTAGTGATACGATTTCTCATGGATTGATATAGGTAAAGTGGATGAGTTAAAGATTCCAAGCTTTTGTGATGCATGGGGGTAATGCATTAATAGAAATATCCTTGTAGGGTAGGAAAACTGGAAGTTTAATGCTGCAGTACTTTCCTTACAGATTAGGAAATTACCATTTCTTTGCAGAAAAGCAAGGATTTCATATATATATACAAAAGTTTATGTAGACTGTGAAGTGACTAACAGCCAAATTTTCCATTTTTAATAGCAACCTTTTGCCACATTAAGCAAGATTAAGTAGTTCCTTGATGCTTTTTTCTGTACGCAATTCAGCACAATTCAATATGTAGTAGTGTTCCAGCAGTTTACTGTCTGAATTAGTTTGATTTAGTGGAGGCATTTAATTGCTGAAGTGAATGACTACTTGGCTCATTATTTTGCTATCAGAATTCAGTACTGAGGACTGAAATTGATAGTGTAATGTGATTAATTTTAAAGTAAATTTTTGTTGGAACTGGACATACAGGATGCATGCAAAGCCCAATATTACTTTTTTATTGCTTCATAAACATCCTTGAACATTTCAGTGTGTCAGGAAGAGTGATATTTGCCATATGTTCAGATTTTATCTTGGATGGATTTCTGGTAAGCCAAAGCCTTTTTGGCAAGCCTGGGAAAGCATTGGTGGGCACAAAAGTGGAACAAGATGCTCAGTGATCAGGCTTGTATGTTTATCTCTCTTCATAACTGGTTCATATCAGATCAGTGTGCATCCCTTGGTTGAAGACATTATGTATAATCTTGTATGTTTGAAAAAAGTCAAATCCTAGACCAAACCCTCTTGTTATGGCATGATGTATAACCTTCCTGAATGTGTATTGCTCTTCCTCAGTAACGCAGAATAGCAAGAACTTAGCTTTAGTGTGGAACATCTTCAGAACAAAGAGCAATTTTACAGGTTAAAGATCAAAAAGATGAGAGGGACAAGGCTTATTTTCTGCTGTACAGCATTCAGCTATTTTCTGTTGTAGTCTGTAGACCTTTTTTCCTCCACTTCATGGGATACAGGGCAAGTGTATGTGAATGTGCTCTAAAACTCGTGAGAGGGGAGTGAGGTCAAAAGTGGAAAAGATAACTGTCTCTTCAGGTCATCACCTGGTAACTTAAGAGTTCCTACAGGTGTCAGTTACTTTCTGAGCCTTCCTGGGCTACTTTGATTAATATTAAGTATTTTTGTGGCTTGTGCCCTCGCCGAGGCAGTGAATGCCCTTGTGTTGTACCAATATTGCCAACGGTCTGTGCTGTAGAGAGCACAGCCAGCTTTGAAGCCGATTCTCCCGTTGCTGCTCTTGTGTGTAATGCAGCAAATCTTCATGCCTGAAATTCGAGGA
The DNA here is from genome assembly GCA_013397245.1 of Thryothorus ludovicianus. Lineage (NCBI taxonomy): Eukaryota > Metazoa > Chordata > Aves > Passeriformes > Certhiidae > Thryothorus > Thryothorus ludovicianus. Next base: position 1,480,111 of record VZTB01011867.1, on the reverse strand, counting down.
GACAGATGATGGGATGGAGATGCAATTTAAACCCAGGGACTTGTTCTTGCTGGCTTCTCAGGCTGTGGGACGTAACTGGAAGCCAGCTGACGTTGCAAGCGTTCGTGGCTGTCTTTTGGCACCCGAGTGCTTGTTTGGATGGTTCCCGCCTGCAGCACAGAGCTAGACAGGGAAATGAATGAATTCACTGGCAAATTTTCAGATATATTAATTTTTATTAACCATAGTTTCCTTTCAGACTGTGTTAGCACGCCCAAGTGCCATATGCTGCTGAACAGACAAGTCCAGAACACACCCTAGCCTGGTGATTTAGTTGGTTTTCATCTGTGTGTATTCTTGCCACAAAGGCTTTATCTGTTCTCAGAAACTCAATCCAATGAAGATAGCCACACACATGGCCTTGTAATCTTGAATTCCAGATGGTTTTAAGCAGAAACTAATAATATATACTTACTTTCCCTTTATCTCCTCATCTGTAATTGACAAGTTATATTGACATACTTGGATATGCTCCTGCTCTGTCCTTTGTTCTGGTGGTGGGCCTGTTTTCTCTTGAGAGTTACACTGAAATACCTGTGCACAACTGTCCAGCTGATAGTAGGTTTTAAAAATCATATAAGGATCTGTGTTAAAGCAAAAAAGCTCTAAATTATGTCTACATTTAAATAATTTCAGTTCCAGAAACATGGTCTTGATAGGCATGGAGAGCACTTTCTCTGGGAGCTAAACTTGGCAAAGCTAGCCAGGAGTGTTGTGTGGTAAAAAATACACTTCCCATTGGAGCAAGAACTGATTAGAAAATATAGAAGAAATATCTGTTTTACTTGATTTCCAGTTGTGTAACAAATTATAGTGGCAACTGATCTGCACCCAGCTGAAGGGAAATGCAGTTGGGAAATGTGGGCAAAGTTAAGTACCAAGACCTCTTGGGGAGAGCTTGGTGTCCTCCCCCAGTAGTGCTCTCTGCATGGGCTTCAAACAGCACACAAGAAATTACACACTGCCATCCCAGCTCCAAGTATGTAATTGTAGCCAGGCAGATTAATGTCATTTTTCTGATGCTTCAGGACATCCTGCTGGTGACAGGTGAGATTAAATCGCAGTAGTGGGCACAATTAGTAAACACAAAGCATTGTTGATCAGGCTTTCAGGAGCCTGATTTTCTGCTTTCTGTTAAATAGATTGCTACTTCTCAGAGGTTTGTGGTGCTGTCTTCTTGTAAGATAGGGACAAAGTATTTAAAAGAATATTCTTATTTACTGTTACTTTTAATGTTAAATATTTCAGTATGTTTTTGGAAAGGGTATGTTTGGTAAAACGAAGACACCTGTTTGGATGTAAATGAATAAGAAATCTTCCTATGCCATTAATAAGAACACATTGCTGTTTCCAGTCTGATTTCTAGATATTGTTTTCCACATATGGTCCTTGTTTCCATTATGTGGGAGCATGAAATTGTTTGCTACAGAACACTGAATGATGCTACTTAAATTAATGGTTTTCTCAGTTTTTCCTTTGTGCTTTTTAGAAGTAATTTTATGTAATAAACAGAATGTGAATGGCTGCGTTCTTGCTGCCCTTGTAATGTGCTCTTGCTTCCAGTGTCAGTGCTGGTGTTCACTTAGCAAATATTTATCTGCCATTGCTGAGGATTAGAAAATATGGTGCTCATGAGCTTAAATTATGTGTACCTTTATAATCATCATCAAGTTGAAGAGTTAAATGGGTGTAGACAGGAAACAGGAGATCTGACTTGCTTAGACTTGAGCTGAGTGATGCAATATTTAAATGAAGATATTATAAATCAGGTTTAGCATTACTTCTATCCTTGTATTCAATGAAGTGAACTTGCTGGTTCTTCTACATGAACTAGTGACAAAGGCATCTATGTAGCTTTTTCAAAATAATTGTACTTTGCAAACTTACACATTGGTGAAGCAGTGAAGATAATGAGTTCTCTATCACCACTTGTTTTTCTGTCTAAATACATTGCAGGTTTGGAGAGTGCAGTACCCTTTTACACAACCATAGCAGTGAAAGAATGTAAATGTAGCTTTGTTTTACTGACAAAATGTGAAAATCTGATTCTAATATACAAATTCAGATTTTTGAAACAGCATCATGTCTGAATAAATTGTAACTCTGAAGTAGGTTTCTTGAAAAACTTGTGGAAGATTTAAAAACATTTGTTTCATATTTTTTCCTTTTTTTTACAGAAACTTGACTTTTATAGACTTGATTTACTTAGCATTTTTTTCTGTTTAATAACTAGAAGACATTTTCCTTTTAGCTTGTGCAAGCATCCTGTTGCACGTGCCCTGAGCAGATCCCTGTGGATAAGTATTGGTCACAGTCCCTCATTTTTGACATCTCACTTGAGAGCCCTGCACTGCCACACAGGGAGGGTGATCCCAAAGGTGTTCAGGTGTCCTGAAGGAGTGACTGGACCACTTTGCCTCACAGACAACTCCAGTAAACTCTGGAAATAGCCAATTTCTACTTTAGGAACTGGTCTAAGCCAGAACAGTGTATTTGAGTGCTTCAGAACATGTTTGGGGACTGTATTACTGCTGTTGTAGGGAGTTGTGAGTATCTGTTTACTGGCTGACATTGAGAAATACCACTTGACCAAGCCATGAATACAGATGCACTTGTAACATCCATGTAGGAGTACTTAAATTCCAATCTGCGTCAAGTCTGGTTCAGTTTCTTTAATATTTAGCAGACAGTGCATATGAGCTGACTCTAGTACAACATTATGTTCATTTTAGATCACAGAATAGGAATTTAAAGGTGAACATTTATGCAGTTTGGTTTTTTCATGTTGTTTGGTTGAATAATATATAGAAATAATTGCTAAAACTTGGAGCCATAAATAGCTGTGGATTTTCATAACTTGGTAAAATCACTAGTTTCAATGTTTTCTTTATTTAGTTTCTTTCCTCCTCCTCAGTATGATGTTACTAATTTCTGTACAATGTGAGTACTCCCTTCCCTCCTAGACCTTGCTTCCCTCCCAGTCCTCCCCCACCAAATCCTTGATTTATGCAAAACCTTCCACAGAGTAAAAGAGCCTCAAGAGAAGACTGTTCTGATGTTTGGAGAGGACTTTAATGAAAAGTTGCATTGTTATTTCATATTTACTTACCAAATCCCGCCAGAGTAAATTCTTGCCAAACTAGTTTTATATATTTCTTGTCTGGTCTTGCTCACGTATTGTTTTGTATCAGGACCTTGTCTGACAGGAAAAGCAACCAGAGCAGTTCAGGCTATGGCAGTACTAATAGGTGATGCTGTAAAAATGAAGTCTATCTAAAACTTCTTATGCAATATTGAGAAACTTTTAAAGGAAGTAATTAGCAGAAGTGATGCAGCTTATATATCAAAGCTATTTTTAAGTAGATTGTGCATGCTGAAATAGCACAATAGTGATTTAGAAATGGGTGTTTCTGCTATTGATTCTGTAATCGTGAATGTTTTTTTACATTTGCCTTGGAGGTAGGAAATAGTGGTAGGAAGCAAAAAAACAAGGATACATGGATATTGAAGTTGTAGTTTCAGCTTGGGTGCTGTTTGTTTTGATGGATGTAGTCAGGTCACTGAGCCAGTATTGCAGTTACCTGTTCTTAATGTTTCCATGCTTCAGTAAGAAGATTAATTGTTGCAAACAAAACTGATGAATTGGGTGATGTATGAGGGATCAGGCTCTCTTAAAGCCCAGACTAGGCTTTCTGTCTATGATTTTACAGTGAAGACTTGCTTATGGTTCAGTTCTAGCTTAGCAGAGGAAACCTGAATCGTGTCCTTTAGGAGTGCAGGGCGCTTCACAGCTTGTCTGTTTGATTTTGTCTTCTAAGTCTTGGTCATTGCAGATGTGTTTCAGTCTTTGGTGTAGATGTGAGAGGCAGAGGAGATTTTTTTAATGGGCCGGAGAATGAGGAAGGATAATTTTTCCTTTTAATTTGAGAGCAAAGGCATCTCTTCAGTGGACTTCCCTTTGAATGTGTTTGTTAAAATGTGTTGAAAGATTTCTGGTGTACACAGACTTTGTCCAGCCCTGTCTGTGTTAGTGGAGTATGCAAACTTACAAGTTTATTCTACTATTTGCATTATGTTCCTTTTTTACAGAGCAGGTTTGTATATTAGCTAGCTATTTAGGCACCTCTGTACACATGACAATGTGAATAATGTACTACCTTTTTTAATTATTCCTGAATCTTTACTTTTAAAAAATGTATGCTGAGTTATCTCCTGTAATATGCTACAACAGTAAGTCTGTTTAGGGAAAACCCGCCCAGTTAATTGTATAATAAGTGCTTGATTAGAAGAAATGGAAGGTAATGATATTTAATACTTAGAGAAATCAGGGAAAAATTCTGTAATTCAATTTTTGAAATGACTAACATAATGACTGTAAAATGCAATTCTGACATCTGATCATATGATGATGATGACTTGCAGTAGTATTTAAGGAAGATGTACTTATCCAAACAATGAAGTAAGTTTCATAGTTATCAAATATCTCCAAAATATTTGACCTGTGCATATGTATCATGTGGAAATACGTAGAGTTCTAGGATATTAAAACCAAGATTAATATCTCTTGTTCTTTTGTGCAGCATGTTCTTTCAGATTTAAATACATATATGGATTTAGAGGAATTCTGGTAGTCCCATTTCTTGTCCTGTTCTGTCTTTAAGAAATCAAAATATTTTCAAGCCTTTTAGGGTGGAGGTTATTTATTTATGACTTATATTTTTAGTGTGGATGGGTTTTTGTTCGGCTCAGGTTTGGCTTTGGCGTGATATTTTTATTATTTTTGTTTTGTTTGTTTTGTCACTTCTAGACACCATACCTGAAAAGACTGATGCTAATTGTTTTTAGGAAGTCGGGAACTTTGCAAGTTGATGCAAGTTTGATGGTCCTCCCAGCAGAAACCTTGTGCAGCTGTGCCTTCTCAGTGAAGGGCAAGGAAACTCTTTGCTGTGAGACACTGAACAGCAGCCCAGGGCGCTGGGGGTATTTGAGAGGCAGGATTATGCAGCATGATCAGGCCATGTGTTTACAGGGCAGCTTTCCCCCATTAGGAAACAAATCCTTTAGGAGTAGCACATTGAGTACGAGCCAGCACTTGGGTCATGTGCTGGACACTCTTTCCTTATTCCCTATGGCTTCGTTTGCTATCAACAGTAATAACAAAAACTATAAAGCCAGTCCTCCTAGTTCCTGCTAGACACATGTATGAACACAAAGCCACACCCATGCATTTGTAGGCACATATGTATGTGTGTATATAATTTTTTATTTTAAATGTGGAAAATGTTCTTAGTATAAGTTTTAGATATTCTACTTACCACCTTTAGTAAAGGACAGGTAGAAAATGTTTTGATGATGTTTAAATATTGTTTTGTGCCTTTTATAGCTGTTCTGTAAAAACCTCACACCCTTTATGGCTGCATGTAACCTTTTTGTGCCTGTTGACCACTGTCTGACACACTTTATTTTGAGGACAATTTATTTCCTTTTTATAGAAGGAATTTTGGGAATATAATGTGCAGTAATATTGGGAATGTGTCAGAGTTTTTTGTCAGTGATGGGATTGTGACTCATGCAGATCTGATAGAAGAGGGGAGACTACATATCTAGTCTGAGGCAATTTAAAAAAAGAACTTGGGCTTTACATCTCAATTTACATTTATTTACAGAAACATGACCTAAATAGATGTTTGATATCAAGCATTTGTAGGACTGCAATGCTGACTATATGGTGGAATAACATTTTCCTGTTGGCATGTGATAATCTGATACTATTTTCTTCTTCTTTTATGCAGGATCCAAACTACTGGATACAAGTCCATCGACTGGAGCACGGGGATGGTGGGATCTTGGATCTCGATGACATTCTTTGTGATGTAGCTGATGACAAAGACCGTGTAAGTACAAATGGCTACAAAAGCACAAACTGCACAGCAGCACATCAGTGCTGTGTGTTTCCTGCACGTGTCCCAAAAGTGGGAGTCAGGACAGAGATTTTAGACATATTTTCTGTAGTTTGCCTGACAGGTGTGAGAAATTGGTTACTGTCATGGTTTTTTTAAAATTGAAATCATGGATTTTCCATCCAGTTTAAATAGGAAAAGGAGGCTGCAAGGACGAAAAAGCCTCTAAGACTGGAACATTAATGCACACAAAAAAAAAAAGCATCTGTAAGCTGATGTTGTAGCTTTGTGTTACCAGTTGAACATGTGTAAAAAGAGCATGCTGGTTTTAAACTGTTGAGTGTTGAGGTTTTCTTTTCAAGAATTGTTTTTGGAGGAATTGCTAGTTATACAGAACTTGAGACAATAATTATACACTGCTGGGCCTTGAGTGCTTTTATTTTTTTAAGTAGAGATTTAGATCACAGTCAGCTAAGAGGCTTTTTGTTTATTGGCTATTTGTTTGAAGTTATGGATACAAATATCTTTGAATTACTTGTTCAGAAACATGTAGGTAAGAAACACTGTGGCAGACTGTAAAATCATGTAAATGTGGCACTTTTCTCTGGAAAGCTGAAGCTCTTGAAAGCATGTGAGCCTGATAGAGATTTCAGTCTGGAAACATGTTTCAGGACCACACTCCTTCACAATATCCTTAATTGCCTCTGTTGGAACAGGCACTGTCAAGGCTCCTTGAAAACTGGCCAAATGGTGACTCTTAGGCTAATTTTTCAGAAATAGATACTTTCCCTGTAGTTATTTCTTGTGACAAAACTTAATTGACATGGTTATTTCAACCGGGACTTTATAAAGAAAAATTATGTGAGGAGTCTTGGGACATGAAGACTCCTCACTGTCTGAAATGTTGGGATTACTCAAGCTGTATAGAGTAACAGTGCTGAGTTTTCAGGAATTTCTTCCATAAAAATAGTGCCCAGATAAGATTTCATGAAAAGCTAATTAAAACCTCTAGTTGGTTATCTCATATTGAAGTGCTCAGCTGCATGATTAGTTTAGCCTTTGCTTACAGGCCTCAGGGAGGCTGGTGCAAGTTGTCACTAAATATAAATATAAATATATTTATATGCAGACACACAGACTTATTTGAATAATGCACTTCTTAGCTCCTTACATGCTTTTCCCGTCAGAAGTTTGAATTCTGGTGACTTCAAGACCTTATTGTTTGGATGTTACCTTGCCTTGCTGCCTTCAAGTGGGGTAATTCCTCACAGTGAAACTCTGTGGGTGTTTTTATGTGCATGACTAATAGTTGAAAAACTCCAACTGCAGTCGAAGCAAGCAAAGTCATTACAATGTTGTTTTTGTGTATAGATGGACAAGATACTTAACAATTATTAGTATTTATCTCTGCATTTGCTGAGGTCTTCTCTACTGATGGCACCTATGAGTTAAATTTCTTTTTTTTAAAGGACCTTGCAGCATTGATTAGGAAGGTGCTATGTAAGCCTGCACTGTGCTGTACTGGTTTATATCCTTGAATTAGTCATTCTCACTTGACCTTCACGTTTGAGTCTTTTCAAGTATTCTGGTCATTAGTCATTGTTTTTTAGTTTCCTGTAGTGTGTTTTACAGCTCACCTTCCTGGCTCCCTGTAGTTTTGGGTTGTTGGTTTTGCCTCCATAGCAAGTGTATTGACTGGTTTTGTGTTGCTAGGACCTAATACAGGCCTCATGAATGCCAGGTTTGGAATAGATCTCCAGACAGGGATATTTTGTATCTGTACACTTAAGCATACCTTGTAAAAAAGCATTTAAACAGATGGTGTCTAAACATGTAATTAAATGATTACTGAAGTCTGTAGGATTAGCTGTGCTTAAAATTAAACATTTGCCTATATCTCTCTATTTTAAAGTTGTGACAAAAATGTCTAGGATATTGGAGAAACTGAACACCTACTGTTTTAGTGTTCATTTTCACAAGGAACTTCCTTACATTGTTGAAGTTTGTTGTTCTATACTGCCTGATATCTGTATTTTTGAAAATCAGTTTGCTCTTGCCATGAGATCAGTGATAAATGTAATTTTTGTCTTTGGTGGTGCTTTTATGCTATAATTGTGCAGTGTCATATCTGCACAATACAGAATGCAGAGCAGCTAAGGACCACTTGTCCTCCTGATGGATTTATAGCTCTGTATAGTCAACTGCCATAGTAAAATAAAACACTTCAGTGATGTGGAGAATATATTTACTGCTATTCCACTGTCTCCATGGAGAAAATGTTCTGTCCTATAACAAATACAAAGACCCTCAAAGCAGCTGTTCTGAATGGAATGAGAGAAGTGTCTTTGGCGTCCTTCACATTAAAATGCAGCAGGGTGACTTTATTTAGCTTCTTCTGTCCCTGTATTTTGTTTTTCTCTTGTCACTTACTAAAACAGAATGGACGAGCAAGGGTTAGCCAGTTGCTTGCTGGAATAATTTGTGATACTCACTGTTGATCCTCCTTAAAAAAAAGGAGTAAAACATGAAACAAACTACATGGAAAAACTGATTTTGCTAAGCTGTTTGTTCCTTTGTTCCTTTCTGAAACAGCTTTAATTAAGCCCTTTAACATAGTTCATTGAGAAAGTGCATAAAGCACTCTAACTTAGCCAGGATAAGATGTGGGCATTTATATTGCACAATATCACTGCATGTAAAGCTTCTTGGTTTATGCAGTTAATGATAATTACCTTATAAACAAAAAATTAATAAATACTCATTTAAATAATTTCTATCGGAAAATTTTAAAAAATTTATTGAAGTGTATTTTTTTCCAGATTTTACTATGGAAATATGGATAGTTTTCAGTGGAAACATATCAATATTTTTTACATTTATATATCTCTGTGTATATATGAATGCAAATGGTGCTGACATGTTCTGTTTTTGAAAAATATTTGGCTGCAAGAAAGGAGATTCTATTTTCAGCTAGCATTTAGTCACCTGTGTAATGTCCTTCCATTATTTTAAAAATACAGGTTTCTGATGCATTTAGTGATTAGAGGAGTATTTTAAACATGGATTAATAACTCGTTTTATTCGGATTTCTGTAACTTGCGAAAGTAGCCCTCTCTATGAAGACTCTCAAAAGACATATGTCATCTTGATAAGCTTCCAACTTGATGATAGCATACTTGATGACCTCAGTTCAGTTTTTAGCAGGCAGACATTCTCAGCAGTAAAAGAAAAAAAAATACTGCAGAAAAAACACAGAACCCAACCATCAGTAACTGTTTCCTTCAACTAGACTGAGGCAGGTAGACACTTTAGTAATTCTCACACTTTGAAGTGTAATATGAAGTGCTTATTCTGAGATCTCATAGACCCTTGTTTATCCATGAAAAAAATATTGAGGAAATTGTGGTGTAATCTCATTAAAAAACAAAAACAAAACAACCAACAAACCCAAAGTATGTGTATGAATGAATATAACTTGTTCCCATTTGAATCCTCACTGAAATAGTAATCTGTGTTTTGAACAACTAGAAAAAAAAATATATGTAATTTCTTTCATGAATAGAAATACTCAGACTGTTCTTCAGTGGGAAGCTTTAGAGATCAAAATATCTGTGTTTGGTGTAGCTATATTGCTGAAAAATCAGGTTGTTTCTTCCCAAGAGAACAACAGAGACATGCCATTAACAGCCACTGGTTGTGATGATCAGCCAGGCAATTAGAGCTACTTTGAAACAATGTAGGTATGAACCTAATGCCAATTATTCGTAAGCTCATTTGCTCCAATATACTTATTTTTTGCCAAATTAGTTTGGGATTAACAATGTGTAAATGTTAAAGGCCATGGCATCTTATAAATTCCTTTATCACTGTCCTGATAAATTCAACACTGGTTCTTAAAAATAACCACAGTAATTTGGTATATGCTTAGATTTACAGCCTGGCTTTATTCCTCTAAACTCAGGCAGGCATGGACTTTCTTTGCTTGACTTAACATTTTCAAATATTCAGTCAGCTCTTCACCCTGCATAATTCATGCTTACGCCCACAGAGTGCAGAGATAAAAACCAGAGGAATATGGTTTGGTCTTGTCTGGAGTGAAGTCTCATGCTTCCCACAGTGTTTGTGTGTGTGGTGCTCTATCTGGCCCAGGTCACTGGAAGTTCAAGGTGATGTTGGTGCTTAGTGCTGCTTAGACAAACTTTGAACCTCCCAGAAAGACACACAAGAAGTTGCTGGTTTGAGCGGAGTACTCCTGGTGAGAATGGATGGAGATTAATTTCATGGATCTGTGCTGAAATGGAATTTGTAAACATTCATGAGCTCGAATTAACTGTGTTAAGTAAGCAAACTGCAGCTGAAATTCAGTGAAATCAATTGGGCTTCATTTGCATCTGCTTTAAAGAGACCTATGGAGGTTCTGTTAATATTATTATGAAGTTAGTGCCTGCTTGCATCAAGTGTGAAGACTTCAAGTGAGAAAAAGTCTTTGAGCAGCTTCTTCACATAATAAGAAGGCACATTAGGACCTTTTCCCAGCGTAGTGGAAAGGAAATGAACTTTTGGGTTTTGTGTTAAAACAGATGGTCAATTCTAAATAATACTGTTGTTTTGTTTACTTCCTCTTGGAAAGCTCTGTTGAGTTAGAGAGGCACGTGATACACAAAATGTGGGTTTGGAAAAGATGACTATATTTTGTTTGTAACAAATGTTAACTGGAAGCTCTCACAGAAATAAGGCTATTTTGAGCAAATGCATTATAATGTTAAGGTTAAAGGCTAGCAAGGACTGGAGGGCTGTGATTACAGTATCCTGCTGCTATTGATTCTTACTCTCACTCTTATTTTTTGAGCCAGTTATGCAAGACCACATTTTCTGTAGTAAATTCAGGGGAGGCCAGTAACAGCAGGGTGCTGTTAGAGAGAATGAGATTCTGGTAACCCTGTGTCTGTTCATTCAGTCAGAAATGTTGAAGAGCTTTTGAAGTCAATGAAGGCTGCACAGATAAAGTTGTGTTATCTTTAGAGTTCCATCAGCCAGTGCATAATCAGAATGCTCAAAGTAGTGTTGTTTATTCTAACTTTTGGGTGTCTCTGCCTCATTTAAGCAAACTTGCAGCTGAATTTACATGTGATTTCTCTTTGATTCTGCAAGTTAAGAATTTAACTCTAAAATCAAGAGTAGAGAATAACAACTCCTAGAGCTTCTTGTTTCTGTCATTAACAAATTAACACCCTGGAGTGAATGAAGAAACATCTTCTTCAGGTCCCATGCAGCCTGACAGCAAAACCTTAAAATGCCCAAAAAATTACTCAGAAATATGGTTCTTAGTATTTACAATACCATGATTGGTACACCCTTTCCCCCTCAAAACCTTTCTATCAAATTATTTTTCAACTATTGCCATGATTATCTTCTGCCACAGTGTGCAGCTTCTCTCTTCTTGTTCTGTGTCTTCATTCCCAGTATCCCAAGAAAACAGGATGACCTTGAAACAATTTGTTGTTACTCACAAGTGACTTGGCAAAACACATTTTGAGCATAAGGCATTCTTTTCTTGTAACAGCTTAAAATAACTGTGAGCCACCAAGCTTGGGAAAGTATTGATACTGGGAAAGAAACCCATCATATAACAACCCCATGATTATTTTCTGTTGAAAGACTTTGGTTTTTGAACAGGGGGCTCTTGATATCATCTACTGTTTGGCAGTGGTTTTTATTTTAATTATGCTTTTAGAGATTGACAATTTTATATTACTGAAATTCTGAAAATTTTGTAAAAACGTAATGTGTCCATTTAAACCAGGTATTTTTGCATTAACACTATTGACTCCTTGCTGGGATGGCCACATGATGATTTTTAGATTCATCTGTCTTGCTGATGAATCTAAAGTAGAAAATCAAAGTATTTACACAGTCTTTATTCCCAGCTGTTATTTAATGGAAGCATATTTGAAAATAACAAACTCAATATCTAAATATTATCTTCAGTCAAAGAATGGAATTTAAATGCTTGAAGTATTTCTAATAGTAAACTAAATTTTAATTTCTCACTGTTCATGGATGAGACTAATGTATACTCATATATTCATGGATGGGAGGAAATAAAGGTCATAACATGAATATTGGAACATGCATTTTTGAATCCCTAAGAGATATTAGATGTAACTAAATGTTATCTCCTAAATGCAGTTCTTAGTTTTTCACCTCTTTCAGCAGTATTCTTCAAATTGTTAATCTCATCATCACTTAGTTTTTTCTAGCTATGTGGTGACAGCATTTCCATTCATTATTTGCTGTGTATTTTTTGGGATAAATTGCAATATTCCAGTTCCTTTCCTGTAATGCTGAAGCAGTTTGTATTGATGCACTAAGAATTCCCAGGTAGGAGAGGACTGACATTTGTAAAGCCACAGATCAGTTTCCATGGAGATCTGAAGAGTTGCAGGTAAATCTGACTTATGAAAATGGAATTTTAATAAAAACTGTTCTCTGAGGAATAGCAGGCCCACGCATGAAGATGATATACTGGGGAAGATCATGCCAGTGTTGTCAAGAAAGTCATATCTCAAAATATTATGCCTGTATTCTCAGCAGAAAGACAGACCTGAGCAACAGTGACTGGGTTAGTACCATCTAAAAACCCCACAGACTTGGCATGAAATGAGAGGAAGGGTTTTATGGATGTGTAAGTGGTTGGAAGATGGAAAATAGAGCATGTATTGTTCAATATATTTGCAATTGTTCTGGAAGAAGAGAAGGGAGGTTTGAATACTGGAGTGACAAATTCCATTATTGTGTGGGAAACCGAGCATGGATGGTGGATGCCAGTCATGAAGAGTTGCAGAGGCATGCAGGGAGTAGACAATAACATGGTGGATGTAATATCATTTTGGCAAAGGTGATGTGCTTTTGGAGGAAGACTGCTTTGACTGAATACACAAACTAATGAATTCTGAGCTAGCTCTTACCTTCAGGAGAGTGTTTCTGATTTTGCAATAGACCTCTGGACACAGTGGCTTATGGGCAAGGTCCATAACCAGGTCTCAGAAGGCTTCCAGCAGTTTGCCTTGTCTCTGCCTTTCCCCAATATTTTCATCCCAGTCCTGCTGTTTGGCTCATGAGGGCTCTGGCACTCTTAGGAGCCCATCTTGTGGCAGATTTGTTCACTCAAGTGGCAGAAGACTCTTCCTTGCAAAACTGAGTATTTTTCTGCTCTTTCAAGAATATTGTAAGTTCACCAAAAGACCTGGCAAGCTGAGGAGGAAAGGGAGAGGACTTTGCAGCTGGGAATCATTGAGGTATGAAGGAAGAAGAGGAAGAATGGGAACATGAGTGGGCTGAGACCTTGCTTTTCAGTGCAGCAAGGCTGCTGGTGGCTGTGGAGCTGCTGGAGTGGTCCCTGTGGTGCAGCAAGGGATGGAGAAAGGAATGGGTGGTGTGTGCTGGTGGTGAGCCCTCTGCTTCCTCCAGCACCAAACCAAGCAACAAAATGAGATTTTGTGGAAATTGCAAAAAGCACAGAGCAAATGCTAACACTGACTGCAGGTGCAGATTAATGTCCTCCACCAGCAATGTCTAAATAGAGCAGGATCTCAGCCGTGAAAAGATGTTGTAAGAAGCAAACCGTAGATGACTGTGGAATCAGAGGTGTTACTGAGAAGTGATTCTTTGTTTTTTCAGTGCAAGATCTGGGGCATCAAGTGAAACTGTCATAAGAGTAGCTGTCTGCAAAAGGTTTTCAAACTTTCCTTGACCTTAATTTTCATCAGAATATCTGTGATGTTTATCAAATGCTCTAGATGCTTCATGAAGCTTTGGAGGATATGTTTTTTTTCTTGAGATGTCATGGTTTGCAAGCACATAATACTGAATTCTCTGCTTATTTTAAGTCTTCAAAAAAGTGATGTTTGTAAATCATCTGAAACTGGTAATTTAAGTAGGACTTCAGTTTGTGAGAAAAAGTTTCTTTAATCTAAACTCTGGTGAAAACTGCAGCGTGTTGAAATGATGATGGTCTCAGAGTGTCTAATATTAGTAACACTGAAGGTCAGTATGTGACTATGGATAATGACTGCTACAGTATTATAAACACATCACAATTAAGGTAGACTTTGTACTTATATTTAATAATGGATTTTTTCCAAAAATCCAAAAAGATTTAATAGTGGATCCATATCTTGTCAAAATTACAGATTCATTGGTTTGATATAGTTAATATATATAATAATATATATAGATAATACAAAGCTGTACTTTCTAATCCTTCACAGTGTAAATCTCCACAAAAATGTGCCATGAATCTAAAATTAGGCCATTATGGCTAATAAATACTTAACATTCTGATAGCTTTTGGTTAATTTTAGAAATATCACTGTGTCCTAGAGGTATATTATTCATCCTACAACAAAGGAAGAAGTTGCAGGAAAGGTTGATTATTGGGATTCATTAACACTACTCTTTTACTCCTTGATATCAGCAGGTCTTAAGAGAAATGCTGTTCCAACTTCACAGATATTTCCTAACAGAGGTGGTGAGAGTCATACACCAGAGGACTGACCCATATTAGAGCTTAATTATAGTAATGGATAATCCTGCAACTATAAATTATTCACAGTTGTTTTGTATGCGATGTAGTATCATTAATAAAAGAAGGAAAAGTTTCTGGAAAAGACCCTGGACAATGCCTAAGTTTGTCAAAGGTAGTTTTCCTCCTTGTCTTTCAACATGGATTAAATATTTTATAAAACTTAGCCCTTTAGATGTGTTCTGCTTAGTGGAAATCAGTAGCAGCACTCTCAGGGCTCTACACCCTTGCAGAGTTCCTTGACTAATACCTTATGCAAGAGAAGCATTCCTACCTAAACACAGTCCTGGTACAAAAGTTGCAATCTCAGCTGTCTGATAAGAGTCCCACACTGTCACTAGGATGAGAATTCATTACCCTCTTTTCCATTGATACCTACAGGTCTTAAGAGACTGTTGTAACTCTAGTTATTTCCCAAGAAGGATGGTAAGGTTCAGAGAGAGGTACTTTATATTGTTGATGACTTAGAAGTTGAAGTGTCTCCTGGGTTTGTAGCATGAATAGTCTCACTGACGAAGAGAGAGAGAAGGGAATATTTAAATTAGATTAAAACAGGGCCCCTAATGCATTTTATGGGCTGGTTACCAATGCTGAAGGTTTCTTCAGAAAGGGCCTTGGATCCAAAGAGAGGAAAATAGTGCTGGGTTTTTTTTGGGGAGCTTTCACCAGTCTGACTTTTACAGCAGTAGCCCAGAGAGGAAGGAGTTAAGAAGATGCTTTGAACCCAAAGTCTTCTGCTTCATCCCCACACCCTGTTGGTGTACTTCCACACCCTGTTGGTGTGCAGGGAACTACCTCCCGTTCACCTTTAGCGTGCTCAGCAGGATAGTCACTACGTTTTCAGATTAGCATCACTGCTGGAGCCTGTTTGAGTTTATACAGCAAGAAGGAGTTCTGCCTGCTCTCAGTGACATACAGCACTGCAGGACCATCGGCTTTTTTCATTTTTACAACCTGCTGGAAGAACTGAAACTGTTCTTTGGTGGGCTCCATTCCTTGCAGGCTGCTAGATTTCCTGTAGGATTGAAGACTGTTTCATACAAGCTTGGTGGGAGCTTGATGATACTGAGTTTTTATTTTCTTGGGATGCTGTTTACTTGAAGGTAACCATACTTTGGATGAAATGGCAGACACACCTAAGAGGAAAATTACAAAGAAGTCCTCGTCTTTTTCATATGATCGCCGGAGAGATTCCGTGAAAGTTAGGAGACAGTCCAAGTCTCTTAGCTTTAAGTCTGCTACATTGGGTGCTCAGAAAAGGCAGGCACAGAAAAAGCAGGTTTGTATTTGGATATTCCTCCAAAAAAATCCTTGCCTTCCAAGTTTTATGGAGTTTGTGAGTCTTGCTGTGTTAGTACGAAGCGGAAAGCAATCTGCTGATTTGCAATGTGTGTGTGTAGGTATGTGTATACATACAGGCTTGTGTGCAGGTAAAGCTGGATTTTTTTTTTTTCTGCAATATTTCTTAAGAGCTAGATAGATTTATGGTGTTAGTTTTATGCTGAGAAAAGTCTGCATCTTTTCTGCTTTTAAGACATGATTTATAATTTCTGTTTTGTCCCAAGGAATTGCTCCTGTAGTGCAATGTGTGTCCTGTAAGCTTTAGTAGTGTTGTTGTGCTGAAAAACACGATGGGTGCTGGAACTTTTGAAATTATTCAGATTACAGCTGTTCTACTGCTCTTCGTTGTTATTATTATTTTTTTTTTTTTAATGTTGAAATGTACCAGACTGAAAGCTTTAGGGAGTGAAATATCTTACTTATTCCAGAACAGGTAATGCAAGTCAACAGAAGCACCTGTTCTGGTGGGACCAGTTCTTGGGTTAGAGGGCAGTTTAATGCCTTGGCAGTGCTGCTCTGCCATAGTAAAAGACTTTCATACACAGGTCTCTCTTTATATTTCATTGCTGGGATCTAATTAAATGAAATTTCTCTAAAAAGAAGATACAGTATGAACTGTCGTAAATGGAATAAAAAGTGAGTCAGTCCATGAAATATGTTTGTATACTGATCCCTAAAATCTATTCTAATACGGATGGAGTACAGGATCACTTACTCTGATCCATCTCTCACTCTGCACTTGTGTGCACCTTCTTGAAGGGTTTAAATTAGCTTTTACATGGAATTTCTAATTACCTGTGTATAACATAAAGCACTTTAACGCTTTGCAAATAGTGTTTCTTCAAAGGCTTTGAAATAGACTGGTTTTTCAATAAGGTGAATTTCTTGCAAGTAGTTTTCAGACCATGACCGTTCCAGCTGTGTCTGAATTTTAAAGGCATATATCCATTCAGATTTAAGAGAATGTAAGTTACTGTGTCCAGTGTAAAATGAGATTAAAAATACAAAGTATTTTGTGCATGTGGGATCATATTTGGGTTTATTACTATGTCTCTTATTCTTGGAATGTTAAAATGTCTATTTACATAGCAAGAAATTCACTAGTAAAATATAAGAATATTCTAGCTTATTGTGATTCTTTATTAATGGTAGTATTAATTGTAGGCGTAGCTGAAGCTGTTTTGCTTGAATTGAAGTTCAAATGAGGAAATATTTGAAGAAATCAGGAAAACCTTCAAAAGTGTTGCAAGCTCTGACAATCCCACTGCACTCCCACCCATTATTTGATGTGTTTTTTAGAAGTAGAAATAATAAATCTCAATTTTATGAAGATGTAAAATACCAAACAGTATCTTTGAATATTCAAGTTCATTGAATCTTTTGGGGTACTGAGCGACTCAAATTAAATTCAGAATTTCATTTGTGGCTGCAAATCACTGAGTACCCCTGTATTTTGATATTGACAGACCATAAGGTTCACTCATCATTTGGATGTCTGCCATGGTTACTGTGTGACCTCTAGTGGTTAATGAAAAATATGCTCAATTACTGAATTCAGGCTGTTCCTTGAGCAAATCCTGAATGTGTATTCTTGTTGGTTTAATTACTTAATTACTTAATCTTCTAAATTTTATTTTTATCGAAAAGAAAAAAGCATCATCTGCTTTAGCTAAATCTTTAATGGTGTCACTTCCAGAAAAAGTGCTTTGCTAAAAATTCTTATTCTTAGGGATGTGTGTCTGAAGTGCAGTACTCATGGATGCAGAATTATGGGAGTAGTTTTAAGAGACTTTTACTACTTTGGCTTGGTTACAATATGTTAGTGAGTGATACATCTGAAATGAAGTGCCCTAGACAAAGGTCCATTTTGATCAACTTTTGTGTGTTGGAAAGATCTGAATAAGGGCTTTTCTGACTCAAGAAAGTATTTTTTCCCTTTCTAAATGCTCCAGTTAACTGTAAGAAAAGTTAATTTTTCCTACAAGCTTAGTCTTGTTTCAATTTTCAGATCATTATAATTGAGTGAGACAAAGCCATTCTTACCTCCTCCCTTCCCTCCCCCTTTCCCGCAAGGGCAGCTACTTCTGAGTATTGGAAATGCTGCTGAACACAAAACACAACTGCATTTGTTACTGCTGAACTTGAAAAATTATGGGTTTGAAGTTACCAGAATGTGATAAATTTTCGACCAGACCTGACTCTGCTCAGCACAGTGTAACTGCTGCTTATGAGACTCGTTCCAGGCCTGGGTTACTGAGGGAATAATTCAGTTACAGCACCAGGAGAAATGTTACTTAAAAATAGTTTTCTTTGTTGATTGAGTTTCTTTCTCATTTTTTTAAAAACATTTTTTTTCTAATAGATGTTTGACATCTGAGAATATTTAAAACTGTGCTTTGGTCTTTGCTGTTTTAGGAGACAATAGTAGACTTAGCTGCTCACAATACATGTGGTTTTACTTGGGTGGTTCCCTGGAGGAACAAGACTCTGCTTCTGCTTATGCAGGCAGGCAAGCTAAAATTATTTTTTAAATGTTTTGGTAGATTGATATCAACCAAAATCACTCAAAAACACAGTATGTTGCAAAATCCTTTTCTGCTGCCTTAGTATCACCGACCTCCCTTTTTTGCAGTTTAATTTCTTATTTTTTGTTTTTGTGGTAAATTTCATTTTGACCTTCCCCCTAATGAAAATTCTTAAATTGCTGGTAAAATAGTAATAAGAATCTGAGAACACTTAAAAAACCCATTTTTTACATTTTTTGAATTACAGTGATGCAAGAAAATGTTAAGGCAAATTTCTGCTTTTCTCTTGCTGTTTCATGGGGCTTTTGTTAATTTAGCATACTTACTAGAAATAGAAAATCATATAGTGTTCAACCTCAACAATATCAAATATCCGATCTGATGAGGCAATGAACCTCTTTCAGGATAATCTTCCCATCAAATTATTTATTAGTACAGATCACTTTTTTATTCCATTATTTTCCCTAGGCTTATCTGTTCTAATGTAGAAAAATGATGGTAATTATATTCACTGGTTGCTGATCTTGTCATAATGGTTGATCTGGATAGAAATCACATTTCAGAAATATATAGACTGGTCTTCTTAGGTGTACAAATATTATGCAACAAAATTTATAAAATTCTTGATAGTTTTAGGAGAAGTGGTTGCCTGTTGTTATGTTTTGAATGAAGAACAAAGTCAGTTGCATGAAGTATAAACTATAAATGAGTAAAAATTTGAGAGCAAAATCCTTATGTGCAGGGGAACATAAAAAATAGATCTAGTTTTATTTTTAGCTGTTCTGTGAGAACCTCTCAAGTCTTATTTCTCTTTGTCATTGCCAGCTGACTGATTACTGGGAAATGGTCTGGAGCCTCAGTGGATTAATTAAGATCTGAAACTGTTTTCCTGATAACTGCTTATGTGTTGCACACAGCATTTTGGAACCTGGCAAAGTTCCATGCTCATACAAGGCTTGCATAGACTGCAGATTTGTAGTTTATTCACTAATATTCCTATTTTCTTCCATGGAGTGCTACAGAATTGAGATGACAAACATTTTTTTTCCCATTTTCTTCCCGAACCATGTGGAGTTCACTGCCCGCTATCCCAGAGGAGGAACAATACACACAAAGAGGGTGTTGTTAGAAGATCTTCCAATCCCTGTGTTTAGATATGACTCAGTTGACAGGAGTGTTCCAGATCCCTTGTTAGGAGCATCTGAGAGCAGGCAAAGGCCTAGGAGTTGTTAAACTTTCTGCTGTCTTATTGGAAAGGAACACTGAGTGGAAAAATGGCACTGGGAAGGTTGGGAATGTGAGGGAAGGGGGTTGCCCAAGAGGGTAATGGTTTTTCACATCAATTTTCACACAGTAAATGTGCCAGGATCAGGACTATTGGTGTGTGACAGGTCTGGTGAGCAAAAAGCCATAGCACCAGCTACCAGCAAATGATTTGTAATCACTTAAGATAACTAAGCAGTAAAGAAAGATTAATTAATCTCATTTAATTATCTGATATTATTTTTGAAAATCATGATCTGTGGTTACTTTTCATCTACTGATTTTATTCCTGTCTTTTGCAATAGTTTGCTTTGAATTCCCTGGGAATTCTCAAATGCCTTCTCTGGGGAGTAGGAAATCAGCTTTAAGTGTGAGCCTGAGGATTTGTTGGAAAAAAATCTGATCCTATTTTTTTAAAAATGAAGCCAGACAAGCATGTAAAGAAGAAAAGCATGTGATATGTGTAACAGAGCACTGGGAGATAAGAAAGTGTAGGTTCCTCTGGCAGCTATTAGTAGAAAGTTGGCCTAGCAAAACTCATTCCCTGTGGAGCCTGGCAAGCTGTTAGCCATGGTGGTTAGCTATTATTATTATTATTGAAACTGTGGTCACAGCAGGGTGAGGTGGGCTTTAGCTGGTGTGGTAGACTCACCTTCAGTTAAATAGAGTAAAATCCAAGCAGCATGGAATGATAGTGAGAGGTTTGGCCATTGTGAGTCTTGAATTTGTGTTTTCCTTTTCTTACTGAGGCTTGTTCTTGGAGATTGTGGTAGATGTGTGTGTTGGAGTGCTCCCTAAAGCGCTGTAAATCATCATGCCTTGATGGCATTTGCTGTGGTGGTGTTGGTTTGTGCCTTCCTTGCTGCTGATTTCCAGTGCACCAAGAGAGAAGCTGCCTTCCAGAGTCGTGGGTTCTTTCTCTTAGTGCCTTGTTCTGGAAGTTATTACGGTATTGCATACAGTCATACCATCTCAGGAAATATTTTGTTGTGGTGTTAAAATAACAGCATGTTGCCATGTTTTCAAATTTAATTGGTGATTCCTTTAATGCAAGCAAAATATTAGGTTTTATTTTGACAATTTAGGGATTCAGCTGATCTAAATTGAGCTATTATTTTTAATTCTGTTTGAGTAATTGTTGTTATAGCTCATGTAAGAGCTAACATGATTAACCACACTTTTTGGTTCCTAAAAGTGTGGCTTTGTGGCAGATTTTTTGCTGATCTAAGACTGTGGTGGTGCTGCAGATGAGTGTGACCTCCCACCTTCCCTGGCCGTGGCTGTGCTTCCATCTCTCTCTGGGCTCAGCACTGGGAATTGTTGGTTGTGACGAGCGGGGTCAGTGTGCTGAAAACTCTGCCAGAAAAAAAGGACAAGTCATTTGTCCTTTCTCCACAAGGAGAAGGGGTAATACAATGGCCTCTGCTGCAAGGAGCAGTGTGGATGCTGGGGGCAGCTTTGCTGTCAGCAGAGCTCTGGATATTATGGGAAAGAATGATCTCCTTTAGCAAAGCTGGGTGAAAAAGGCATTCAAGGGGTCCAGCCCTGCTAGCCAAGGGAGCAAAATGGCCAGCTGGCCATTCCACTTGGCAGTGCATGATGTTACCCAATGCTGAGAGAGAAGGAGGTGCAAGGGAAGGCAGGTCCTTGTTGTTTGTGCCCACAAGGGGCTGGTGGTGCCCCACAGAAGACTGGGCTAAGTTTGGCCAAATGCAGCGTGCTGAGCTGGTGGGTTCTGTTTGTATCCACCAAACTTTTCACAGCTGAAAGTACTCACTCTGTTTTGGTTGAATACTGTTGATCTGCTGTTGAAATGCAGGCACTGAGGAGAGTGAGAAATAAAACAGAGTCACAGAGCTATAGAGTGGTTGAGGCTGGAAGGGACCTCTGGAGGTGTCAAGTCCAACCCCTTGCTGCAAACAGGTTCTGTGCAGTCTGGATCTGAGCATCTCCAAGGCTGCAGATTGCACAGCCTCTCTGTGCACCTGTTGCAGTGTTTGCTGACAAGGTGAAAAAGTGTTTCCAAAGCCTCATCTCACTTCCTGGTGTTGCAATTAGTGTGACTGTTGCACCTCC
This sequence comes from Thryothorus ludovicianus, assembly GCA_013397245.1. Classification (NCBI taxonomy): domain Eukaryota; kingdom Metazoa; phylum Chordata; class Aves; order Passeriformes; family Certhiidae; genus Thryothorus; species Thryothorus ludovicianus. The sequence continues at coordinate 1,458,383 of VZTB01011867.1, read as the reverse complement.
TCCCAGTTCTGGGTCACCTCTCAGAAGATCCCAGTGCTGTTTGCCTCCCATTAGGTCACAGATGACAGCAGCAAGCTTCTCTTTTAGCCTCCTCTTTAAACTGATTAGCCCAGCTTTCTTGGCATCTCCTTGCAGATCTGTGGTCCAGCCTGCAGTGCTGGTGACTGTCACAGGATGTTCCAGCTGCACTGGTGCTGTCACAGGTCTGCAGGAGCTGCCTTCACCACGAGGGTACACTCCTGCCTCGCCTTCCAAGTGCTGCCCAGTAGGGATCTGCCCACCCTTCTGGACAAACTCAGCATCCCACTGGCACCCAGCCAGTGCTGCTGCACACTGATTATTAATTTAAAATTCTCGGTGGCATTCCCTGATTAGCAAGGAAGTAGCATGCATGCATTTTTGGTTTTTTTTTTTTTGCTGCTTATTGTGCAGCTTTATATCCTCGAAATGGGGATGATGCATTTCAAAGGACACTGTTGTGAGCTGCAATAATGCCTTTCCAGGTTTAGCCATTTTGTTCCAGTTAAGGGGGGCGGAAAGCCTGCTAAATACAAACCAAATGAGACAAAAACAGAACAAGAGTGATTTCTGGATATCAGAAATAACACCCCATTTCAAAACACTCATTTTCTCAGCACTTTAGCAGAAATAGAAAACTAGTGTTTTAGTACCCTTCCATTCTTAAAAGTTTGTTTTAAGTGCTATGCCACTGTTTCTGTGGAATGATGATCCTTGTATGGTATAAAACTTGTGGGAATTTTTTGTGCTGTATTAGCAATATTTTGACATGTATGTTGAACAGTCATTTAAGTTCTGAGTGAATGGTCTTTGTTTCTATTTTAATACTGTTAGAAGTTGTATTTTAATGTTACAGAATTTACTAATGGAAAAGGATTTTATCTCATTTCCAACTAAGATGTTGTCACTTTTGTAGCAGCAACAAAGTTTTGCCCCCTATTGTCCTGTATAAAAGTGAGATTTTTGTTTTACAGCAGGTTGATTTTAATATTTTGTGAAAAGAAAAGAAGGAAAGAGAAATTATTTTTAATTATCTAAAAATATGTCCCCTGGCTCAAAGTATACTTCTAAGATGGAAAGCAAGCAATACTTTGCTTTCTCAGCGATTTCTGTCACTTGAAGTGTGAATTGATCATGGAGGTAATAGCACATGGGGAAAATCCAGTGGGAACTGTCTGATTTTATATGTGTTTCAGTTCAAACACTTACGTTCTTTTGATTTGTAGACTGTAATTTTCACTGACAGTATTAGTGGCTTTTAGAAGAACAGCCCCTGACAGATGACATCCATCTAACCAGCTGCTGCCTAATCTGACTTCAGGCTGAATATTGTGTTATCTGACTAATTTGAAATACAGTAAATATTAATGACTGTTCATCTGTTATTTAAAATAAATAGAAAGTAGTGAGAGAGTGATGCTCACATTTCACGCTTCTGGTTTCTTGTCATCTGTGACTGACAGCTTTTCTTCCAGGGTACTTTCTTTGTGAAAAATCGATGTTGTTTTAACTTTCTGTTTTCTCCCACAGGCTTTATTACTCTAGTTTTCATTAGGGTCAGAAATAGTGAGATGCCTCATGTGGTCTAAGTTTGAAACTGAAAAATCAAGATCTTAGCTTCTTTGTCGATCTTAGGAAAATTACTTTTCAGATGAATTAGATGAAGTCAAGATATGAAAAATAAAAAAAGCAAAAATAGTGCATTACAGATTTAGAATCATAGAATCAAAGTATTCTTTAGGTTGAAAAAAACCTCTAAGATCATCAGCCCAACTGTTGACCCAGCACTGCCAAAGGCAGCACAAAACTATGTCCCTAAGTGCCACATACACACTTCTTTTAAATACCTCCAGGGATGGTGACACAATCCCTCCTCTGGGGAGCCTGTTCTCAGGCTTGATAACCCTTTCTGTAAAGAAATCTTTCCTCAGGTCCAATCAAAAGCTTCTCTGGCCCAACCTGAGGCCATTTTATTCTTTTTTAGCACTTGTTAGTGGGGGAAGAGACAGACCCTCACCTTGCTACAACCTCTTTTCAGGTGGTGGCAGTGAGTGATGAGATCTCTGCTGAGTTCCTTTTCTCCAGGCTGAACATCACCCCCAGCTCCCTCAGCTGTCCCTCCTGATCCTTGTGCTCCAGACCCTTCTCCAGCTCTGTTCCCTTTCTCTGGACACACTCCAGCACCTCAATGTCCTTCTTGGGATGAGTGGCCCAGAACTGGAAACAGGACTCAAGATTCACCAGTGCTGAGTACAGGGGGACAATCCCTGCCCTGGTCCTGCTGGCCACACTACTGCTGATCCAGGCCAGGATGTCACTGGTCTTCTTGGCCACCTGGGCACAGACTGGCTCATCTTCAGCACCCCCAGGTCCCTTTCCTCCAGGCAGCTTTCCAGCCTCTCTTCCCTCAGCCTGTAGCAATGCAGGGGTTGTTGTGACCCAAGTGCAGTGTCCTGTGCTTTGCCTTGTTGAACCTCAGTTCGCTGATCCAGCCTGTCCAGATCCCTCTGGAGAGCTCTCCTGCCCTCCAGCAGCTCAACAGTCTTGCCCAGCTTCATGTTCCCTGAAAACTGACTAAGGTGCCCTCAATCTCCTCATCCAGATCATTGATAACAATATTAAACTGATAATAGAGATAATACTGAGCCCTGGGGAGCACCACTGGTGACTGGCTGCCAGCTGGATGTAACCCCATTTACCACCACTGGCTCTGGGCCTTGCTGCTTAGCCAGTTTTGTACCCAACAAAGAGCATGCCTGTCCCAGCCATGAGCAGCCAGTTTCTCCAGGAGGATGCTGTGGGAAATGGTGTCAAAGGCTTTAGAAAAGTCTAGGCATGCTCATCCACAGCCTTTCCCTCACGCAGTAAGCGGTCCCCTTGTCACAGAATGAGATCAGGTTGGTCAAGCGAGACCTGCTTTTCACAGACCAGTGCTGGCTGGGCCTGATTCCCTGGTTGTCCTGTATGTGCTGTGTAGGGGCACTTAGGGTCACCTGCTCCATGACCTTTCCCAGCTCTGTGGTCAGGCTGACAGGCCTCTGGTTTCCTGGATCTTACTTTCATCCTCTTTTCTTGTAGATGGGCATCACATTTGCCAGCTTGCAGTCCCCCAGGACCTCCCTGGTTAGCCATGGCTGCTAGTGAATGATGGAGGAGGGCTTGCTGAGCTCTTCCCCAGCTCCCTCAGTGGTTTCATTCTCCTCCTCATCCCTGTCTTCCAGCTCAGGGACTGGTGCCTGTAGAACTGCTCTTTAAGATTGGGGCAAAGAAGGCATTAAGTACATTGGCCTTTTCCTCATCCTTTGTCACTATACTTCCCTCTGCATACAGTAAGGATGGAGATTCTCCTTAGCCTTCACTTTGTTGCTAATGCATTTATAGAAATATTTTTATTATCTTTCGTGACAATAGCCAGATTAAGTTCTAGTTGGGCTTTGGTACTTCAAGTTTTCTCACTGCATAACCTCATGACATCCTTGTAGTCCTCCTGAGTGACCTGTCTCTTCTTCCAAATGTAATAAGCTTTCCTTTTTTACCCCTGAGTTTCAGCCAAAACTCTCTGTTCAGTCAGGCCCATCTTTCTCCCCAATGTCCTTAAGCTTGTGGGTCCATCCTGCTCCTTTGCCTTTATGGTTTCCTTCTTGAAGAATGTCAAGCCTTCCTGGACTCCTTTGTCCTTCAGTACTGCTTCCCACAGGACTCTGTCACCCAGGCTTCTAAACATGTTTAAAGTCTGCCCTCTGGAAGGCAAGGTGACAGTTCTGCTGCCTGTGGCAGTTCCAACTCTTTCATACTTCTTTAACAATCAAAAACTATCATTTTGTGATCTTAGTGCCCAAGTCTACCTCCAACCATCATATCACCCCTCAGTCCTTCTCTGTTTACAGACAACAGGACCAACAGGCACCTTCCCTAGGTGACTTCCTCACCAGCTGTGTCAGGAAGGTCACCTTCCATAAACTGCAGGTGGCTCCTGGATTATTTCTCTGCTCTATTTCCAGAAGACATCTGGTAAGTTGAAGTCTTCCATGAGAACAAGGACCAGCAACTGTGAGTCTTCTGTCAGCTGCTTATAAAATATTTCCTCTCCAACTTCATCCTGGTTAGGCGGTCTGTGATGGATTCCCACCAGGATATCTGCCCTGCTGGCCTTCTCCCTGATTCTTTCCCATAAACCCTCAGCTCTGGCATCACCATCATTTAGCTCTAAGCAATCAGAACTGTTCCTACAGGGCTACCCAACTTCTCCTTCCTTGCCTGTCCCTTCTGAGGAGTTCACAGTCAACCCTTGCAGCACTTCAGTTGTGTGAGTTGTTTCCATGATGGCAAATGTGGCAGCTTTCCTCCTGCACCAATGGCTTTTATCTTCTCTTGTTTTTATAGCCAAATAGAGCCAGAGCTTTTGTAGGAATGGGAATAGTTTCAAAAATCTTGAGTGATTTTCAAAGCATGGAATAGAATTCATGACCAAAAGTTGGAAGAAGTAGTGCAGAACAGGATGGTGGTTATGGTTATTCCTACTGGTCAGAAAAAAAATTTACACAGCCTCTTGAACTTAGATCTGCATATTACATATTAAAGAGATGGTTAGAAAGGTTTCTATAAACTTAAAAATGCTTTAGTTGTTCCTGTGCTGATCATGTTTAAAATGAGTTATGGAAAGTTTTCATAATGTAGTTTTATACTTCATTTGCTAATTCCTTAAAAAAAAAAAAAAAAGCCACAAAAGAAAAACATCTCAAAACTAAAGAAATTCCACAGAATTGTTACCTGAAAAGAAAACTGAAGAAAATAGAGGTGGCAATAAATCTACCATTTGTCTTTCATTGCTTTCATTGTGGTTTTATCGAGAGCAAGATCAAACATGAAGTGTTCGTGCTTGAGAGAACCACAGCGTTCCACAGCATGTCACACTTGAAGTGAATTTGTTCATTAAGGGCTGTTCCAATTTTTTAAATATTGTAAACTTTAAACATTGCTATTAAACTGCCTTATTTTATCTTCTACAATCCTTGCTTTACTGAGTTAGTTTCTCTTCCTTTATTAAAACTTTGGCACGTTTAGGCAGACTACATTGATTTCTTTGTTTTGAATATTGTTAATCTTGTTGCTCATTTTTCATCAAAAAATAGCTTTCATAAATCTGTCAGCTGTCAGAAATAGAAGTCAGCTTTGAAAACTTTTTAAATATTGCAATGCATTTTCATTAAAACAAGTTGACAGCAGAGAACATATTTCTTTTCTTGACACCATCACAGTGCTTTGATGAATGACACTGGGCAGTGTTTTTTTTCACTTTATGACATTGTTCAGGCACAACACCAGCGTTGCAGATGCAGAGTGAGACTCCCAGCTCTTCCCTATCAGCTCCTGCACCTGTTTGCTCCACAGACAAGCGATGGAGCGTTGGCACTGGCGCTTGCTCACAGGCATGGGCAGATTTGCATTGGGGGAAGCAGATGCAGAGCAGTGCTGTAATAGTTAGTCTTCTTAGAATGACAATGATTTCCTGAATTAATACAAATGTTGATGCTTGCTGCTACAAAACAATTCACTGAACTTCAGTTCTGTACATGTAATAATATGTTCAGTTACTGAAATATAATGAATTCATTTTTCTTCCTCCTTCTCTGTCAGAAGTTAGGTGGGCTGAATACAGACACTTAACTCAGATGCAAATGAACTAAATAGTTCATAGTTGAGCATTGCCTTTGGCCTAATGTCTTGGAGTTGATATTTAGACACCTGAACAGCTGCATGTGGATTACAGAGCAGGAAATTAAACTTTTTTTTCCCCCTATTATACATTTAAAAAGAATAATAGCTGACATCTACTAATCAGCAACAACATAAGACTTTAGTCCTTCCAAGTGATAAAGTGGTGGTTTAGTAAGCAAATAAACTCTATAGTAAACTATTTAAATCTTTGGATGTGGAGCCATCCTTGCTTAACTAGCTTTCAAGTTAAAGGTTTGTGACTGTAGGCAGCAGGATCCAACCTGAACAGGGTAGATCTTCAGGGCATTTCTGTCTAGCCCTGTGCCTCTTGGCTCTGTTCTCCTAATTCCCATTCTCAGTCTTCTGAGTGGCCATCAAATGCAAAAGAATGAGGGTATTTGCTGATAATGTGAAGGATTGTTCTGTGAAGGTGTGATGGAGCTGGTGTCTGATGCTTGCTGGTGCAAAGATCAGGATAACCATCTTGATGTACCTGTTCATTCCCTTCCCCACCCCCTTCCTTTTTATGGCTTCTAAAAAGCAACTATATTTTCATCTGACAAAAAAAAAAAAAGAAAAAGAGCTGTTTTGTGTACACTCACTTTTATTGAGAAGCAAAGTGCTTGATTAGCCCCTCTGAATCTTATGGAAAGGGCAGTGTTTCCTTCAGATTTCCATAGGACATCCTAGACACTGTATGGATACTGAGTCCAGAATAAGCAAATATTTGAAACTGCTCTTGCCTGTTCTTAATCATTTCCAAATGTAAGAGCTTGGTGATACGGAGCTCAGACAGGCTCCTTTTAAATCACTCCAGAAGTTGATAGGTACTTATTGGTGCATTCAGTGAATTTATGTTTTGGTAACTTGCAGAGATTAACACATTAATCTTCTGCTGCATTTTAGTAAACACTTCATGATTCTAATACCCTGAAATTGAAAACCTGTTGCAAATTTGAACCTAGCTTGTCTTTGCTCATACTGTTTAGATCAGCATTTGGGTTGGACTCTTAAAATCTAGCATCTGTATCTCATGCTTTGATCAAACAAAAAAACACCTTTAGGCTTACTGATTTTGATTCAAGTTTCTCTGTTATAATCCTAAAGTTGTACCATAGGAATCATAATCTGAAGAAAATTGTCCCTTTAAAAAAATTCTAGTTTTATTAATTTCTAAAATGCAGCCTGAATTTTTAGGTAGCTTGTCCTGATTGAAGTTTCTTTTCATCACTACTTATTTTCTTAATTCTACTGCTAGAAAGCTGGTTTTACAGAGAGACTGAAGTGGAAAAGCATGTGGCTTTTTGTTGATGTTGAGGGAATTATTCTTGGAGCCATGACAAAATTAATAAGAGAAAAAAAGCAGTAATTTTTTTTTGTTGGTTTTACTTTCTGCTTCATTATGTGTTTAGTTCAGTAGATACACATCTGTAACACAGTGAATTAATTTAATAGAAAAAGTTTGGAAGGAGTAAATTAGTGACATGGCAATAAGCTTCTGTGTAGATGGAAGACAGGACTTTTTTTTTTGTAAATGAAAACTTTTAAGATGATAGATGGTGAAATAAAGTAGGAAGATTTCTCTTCTGGAAGTCAGAGGAACAACTGGAGAACCCCTGGGAAAAAACTGATCTTCCACTCCTCCTGTAGCTGGCTGTGTTTTGTCTCTGTCACAATCATCCTGTGTGACTTTGGGCAAGTCTGTTTTGGAGAAGTTGTTATTATGGTACACCTTGGTAATGAGGAGAAGGAATGTGGCACAGCCAGCTGGGATTTTGTTATACAATACAGGCTGCTTGTAAGCAGGAGCAGAGTCTGAGCTGACAAAGGAACAAGCACGAAGGAAGAGTTTGCAATTGCTTGCTCCTCTTACATCCTGATGTTTTTATGAATCTGACCTTGTGGGGAGGGTGGATGTGTTTTCTAACTCATCCGTTTGTTAGTATAGGTGATATTTCATAAATCCGTTTGGGTTACTCTGGTGGAATTAGGATGATCCATATGGTATTTCTCATTTGGATTTCTGAAAGGTGTTTGACAACTTCTGTCCCCAAATGCAGCCATGGAATAAGGGAGAAGTTTGTCTGTAGCTAAGGAAAAAAAAAAGTAGGAAATAAAGTGGAAGGGTAAATATCAGTGTTTTATTATCAACAGTAGGAGGTCACCAGCATTTTTTTTGAGAGGTGAATGAGGCTTGTGCTGTTAGACAGAACTGTAAATGAGCTGTAGAGGGAAGCAAGAGATGGCAAAACTGAGAGATGATCCTGAACTGTTTGGAGTGGTGGGGAAGGCATCTGTCACAGTCTTTCATTTCTGGTGATCAGAAGACTGTGTGATGGGAATTGCAATGTTGTGGGTTTGTAGGGGGTTATTTCTCCCCTTTTCAAGTTTATATCCAAAGTAATGAGCTTTGAGATAGCTGTTGGAACTAAGGACAAATATCTTGTTCTTACAGTTTATAACTTAACAAAAATATCTCTTTGATCCATAGGACAGGGTGGGGTAATTTTTTTTTTTTTACATCACAAAATTTAATGATTTGTGATGGTAACTTCTTTGTATAGGTTGTCTGTAGAGAAAAATTGTTAATGATACTTTAGATATATTTATCTTTCTGTCTTGATATCAGTAGATGAATCTGTAAATTATAAGTTTATTTTTTAAAAACATAAATCCTTTCTACTTTTCTAATATTGTAATGCTGATCTGGCTCTAGCTAGGTATTCTGCATAGTTAAGTAAAGATGTTATTTGTCTATGGATTTACAGTATAGAATGATATTCCTCACACTTTCATTAAGTGATTAATTTATATAATACTTTTAAATTTATATTGATATTTTCCATGGTGTGGATTTTTTTATAGCTATTTTAATGCTTTTTTTTCCTATTTGTCCAGCATTGTAACTGTTATTGATAAGATGGAGAGATGTTTCTACCGTCTAGTGATGTAGCAGCATGGAAATGGATTCACTGAGTGTAAATGTGAGCATTTGTTTGTTTTCAGTTCATAATGTGATAGAGTACTTCCTCATCTAGGATATTTATAGTGAGGTCTAAGTGAATAATAGAAGAGGATTACAGTAATTCAGTTTCCTTTTTTTAAAACTGAGAAAGGTCTGAAATAGTCTAGGCAATTATATTGGAGTAAGTGGATTTGTGACCCAGTAATAAGTACCTTCTTGTCCTCACTGTCCATTTAAAATCCAGTATATTTGCCCCAACCCTGGCAATTTTGAAAGCCAGGTTGGGTAATGCCTTGAGCAATCTGACCTAGTGAGAAATATCTCTGCACTTGGCAGGGTAAGTTGGGACTGGATGATCTTTAAGATCCACTCAAACCCCTTAACATTCTGTGATTTTATGATTTGTAATATGCCTAATTTGTAGTATTCAAAACAATTCTTAATATTAGTGATTAAATTATATTAAAACCTTTTCAGGTATGTTTGCCTTGATCAGATACTCACAAGTGTGACAGTAACACGTCAGTGTGTGATGTCCCTCCCTGGACATGACTGTGACTAGAGTGAGGCTGCTGTCCTTGTTTTTGGTGACAGGTTTTTGAACCCTGCTGGGGAAGCAGCTGTGGTTTGGCCCCCCTGAGCCATGCTTTGGTGCAGCCACTCTCTGGTGATGGGCCACCAAGGGAGTGTAAGGAGATCAGCCAGTGGAGCTAAAGTCAGCTGCTGCAAAAGCTTTGCGTCCAGATGCTGTCAAAGCTCCAATTTAAAGAAGCATCTTGGGTGCCTAAATGGTGAAATCCCTTCACTTTCACAGACTCCAGACACCTTACCCAGTGCTGGGAAGCTGTTTCTCAGAAATGATTAAATTGTGGGGTCATGCTTGTTATCTGTGTCTGGTTCTGTCCCACACCCTCTCTGGTGGTGAGCCCAGCCAGGGCCACCTCGGTGGCTCCTCTTGCTCTCTTGGTCCCTGTTGGCCAAGGAGCCCAAGGAGTCCATGCAAAGCTGAGGGATGGAATAAAGCAGTTTCCATTAACAGCATGCAATTAACTGGGGGGTGATGCAGATCCTGGCCAAGGGCTCCTGTTGCTCTGGGCCTTCTCTGCTGGCTCTCCAGTCAGGTTACCTGTGTTCTGTTTTACTTGAGTTCAGGCCAAAATGAAATGGCATCCAGCTGCCCTAGTTGATATTTAATCTCCTTTGGTGCTTCAGCCTCTGTGCGTTCCAGGATTGGATTCCTCTGGTTTGTCTTGTCAAATAAACATCAGCATTTAAGGTTGTTAGGTGGGTAAGAGCATTAGGTGAATTACCTGCTTCTCCCTGTTAGCAGTCTGGCAGTTCACACAGGTAATGCCAACACTGTCACAGGCACTGTACACTCAATTAAACCAGGAAAATTGTATTTTCCATTGAGCGGCTACAGCTATGTTGAAACTTAAGTGTGTTGAGCTACTTAGGTTAAATATTTCACTAAGTCTACTTAAGTTATTTAAATAAAGTTTTTTTGGAATGATTCATTGCTTCTGATGTTTTCAACAGCATCTGATATGGGTACATGAAAAATGAGATGTAGACTATAATAGATTTACAAATTATGAAATGGATATTAGTTTATAATATTCTTTCCCCTTTAAATTTTTAATAATGGCATATTTTTATGTGAAGTTAATGAGCCCTGGAAGTAAATTAGGATTGAAACTAAGGTCATAGTATCCTTATTTTTGTTTTCAGTAAACATTGTGAGCTAGTATAGTTTCTAGCTGCATTTTTATGTTTCTCAAGAACATGGTGCAAAGTGGTAGGGGGATTTTATCTCAAATATATACTTATAGTATATTTTTCCTTCTGTATTTTAGTATTTGCCCATTTAAGGAAGTATACATATCTGTATCTGTGTATCTGTGGTTTCTTATGCTTTGATAGATTTTATACTGTAGAGATCATATGTGCAGTTCACTCTTACCATGAATTAAATGTTTTTATATAGATAGTTAGCTTTTCAGCATAAAACATTAAGTGCTTTGAGATCTGTTACTTAAAGATTCTGAGTGGGAGCTGGGTACTGAGATGACAGTAAGATGTGATTTGTTATGGCACTGAATATTACACATTACTGTAGCAATTGGCAAAATTTCCCTCATTCCATTTATCCCATAGGAAATCTCTTGTGGATAAGACTTTTATTCAAAGTAAAGAGTTACACATGGTTCCTTGCATTGTTTTGTGATCAAGGTTTACTGGTAGGTCCTAATTTGATCTTTCATGTTAAGTACATTGATATATTTGAAGAATGTTGGCTAAAACTACGATCCTGCCATTGAAGGGGTATATCTGCCCTAAGGATGCTACCCTGAAGAACAGATCCTAATCTGGAATTTATTTATGTGTGCTTATCTGTGTCTGTGTGCACACAGGGGAGAATGTTGCATCTAACTCGAGTAGAGACAGCTTCAATCCTATTAGTATTTGTGAGAGGTTGCTTGTTTAAAATTCACCTGCAACTGTATCTTGGTTGAGTAAGGAATTGTACCTGTAGCGTTTACGTACAGGCTTTTTTTGTTCTTTTGCAAAAGACAAATTGTGACTTTAGAAAGGTCCTGGATATTATTTTCTGATCCCCGGGGATTTAAATAATAGGTAACATTTACAAATTGTATGAAAATTAGGATGAGCTTGATAAAAGCCTCTTTTTGCAGCATATTTACTATGGGCAGGTGAGCATAAGCTTGGTGCTCCCACAGCTGCTCTGCAGCACCTGGTTTGACACCTGAGTGTGCCACTGCCAGGGGGGTGCAGCAGTCAGGGGTGGGCAGCTCTGCCTGCTTCAGACTTCTGCATCCCAGAGTTATCCATAATGAATATTCTCCTTTGGTTCCCAGCATGTGTGTAATTAATGGGAGAAACTATTGGAGAGTGAGCCACAGGCAGGTACAGGGCATCGTGTCCAGCTGCCTAATTATTGTCATTAGGAAACATTTGGAAGTTCCTGGTGAGCACTTTTTAGAAACCTAACAGTGAGGAAATCTCTGTAGATTTCAATGGATTTGTCCATTTTATTAAAAGATGATTAAAGTAATTAGATGTGCAGTGTTGAAGCATTAATTTTCTAAGCATATTTATCAAGAAGGGGTAACAATTGTAGTCTGCTTGATAGTATTATACACATCACACTCATTTTAGCCAATTTTTTTCCCTGCACCTGTGCCATATTTCAATTAATATATTTGAAAACTGGTATGAAAACTTGTGCATTTATAATTGCATTCTCAGTATCGATATCATTGTGTTTTCAAGAAAGTGTCTTTACCATACAAAAAGGAATTTAGAATTAGGGTAAGTTATAATGATCCTCAAGAAAATACTGGGGTTATATGTGAAGCAGATGGAGTTCTTTTTCTTTGGGAAAAAACAAAGCAGCCTGGATGAAAACGAGCTCTTCTCTGTGGACTCAGGGCTTTGCTGTGAAATGACTCAGAGTGAACAGGGTGCTTTGCACAGAGGTACACCCAGAATTATCCACTCATCCCTCTCGATGAATTCTTTGAGCCCAGAAAAATCCCTTTGTCCATCTGGCTTTTAAAAACACATCTTTGATTGTGGCTGTATTTGCCATTCCGTTTACTTTCCTGTTTCTTAGCCGAATGAAGAACACGGAGACACGAGCTACCTCTTGTGTTCAATCTGTTTAATTACACTCAGGGGCTTTTTCTCTTTTGTGTTGGTGGGTTTTTTTTCTTTTCTTTTCTTTTTTCTTGCCCACAAAAGGCTGGGCAATTATTAGTTTTTATTCAGATTTCAAATAATTTTTTGAAAAATTAGAAATAGATTATATAGTTTTTTATTTTTTTGCGGTTACTGCAGAGAGGTAGATGAGGCACTATTTCTACCTGTATGTCTTTTAGTGAGATACATATTCTTTTGAAGACCTTGTTGTGGAAGAGCTGGTCTTCATTTTTCATTGATGAAAATTAGTATATATTAAAGATATCAAAGATATGAATTTAAAAAAAGCTAATTTTTTTTTGCTTGCTATTAAAATGTTCCAAAATCTGTAATTTCTTCAGAGACATGTAGGTAACTATAAATGAAGATGGATAAAATAACCAGAGGTGCAGGTTTATGGCATACATTTTTTAGTGTTTGTTCAATAGGCAACAAAAAGTGTATTGCAAATGCCAACAAATGATTGTGACTATTGCATAATTAATTTTTTCTAGGTGTTTGAGAAATCTTTGTTATATTTAAAAACTGTTTAGGGAGAATCAGGCTGGCTAATTTGTAATACTAGTGTATCTGTTTTGTCTTAAAGGATTCAGATATGATTATCTTCTGAAAAAGGAACACATAATGCTACCAGCTTTTATAACATTATAGTATGATCTAAGCTATCAAAATCATGTCATTGCTTGAAAATTCAGAGTTCTTTTTTCAGGAAGTTGTTGTTACAGCATACAGCTCTTTGGCCTTCTTGATTTGTGGACTCCTAGACATTTTCCTTTATTAATTCCTGGATTGCTTCTTTCTGTTTCTTGCCTTATTCCAACTACTGGAGACATATCAGATATACGAATCTATTTTGAATCTGAAATTAAGAAAAAATCAGAATTTTAAAAATTTTTGGAGGACAAAGACTACTAATTCTGATTTGGAGTGGTAACAGTATAATTGCAAAAGTAATTTCATAATATGTTTATCTCCTTAATCAGATAGTTTAAAAACTAAAAATACTACTGTATTTCTAAATTAGTTGTCAGCAGAACATCAAGGTATGAGGAGCATGATTGGTGTCAAGTGGAAGTTTATTACTTGAATTCCAACACTGTACTTGATCCAAACCAATAGAGCTGCAGATCTGTAAAACTGTCTAAATAAATACCTGAGAGCATGGTGCTGTGACAAAACTTCCTCCTGCACATAAGATAAAGAGTGAAATATTCTACTGTTTGTGTAAATGTTGAATTTGGGGACTTCTGTCCAACTTTTGTACATCCATATGTGTGTAAACATGAAGATAATCTCTCTGTAACTTAGTAACTCTGGAACTGAGGTTTTTTTTTCAATATATCATAAGTATATCACAAGTATAGGGACTTTTGAGTTCTTGACTGCAGTCTCCTCATAATGATTTAATATGGTTTAAACCCAGCAGTTCCTGTTTATATGTGAGGTTAACTTCTCAGATGTTAAAGCTGTCCCTGACAATAATTTGATTCCCCTTCTATTCTTAAATTTTTGCTATTGGATGCTTTTGCTTTCTTGTTACTGACAGGTAGCTGAAGAAGATTCTCATTCTCTTTCTAGCTTATTTGAGCCCTGAAATGTTTTTGTTATCTACAGTGTAACAGGAATGTAGTGTAAAATAATCCTGCTGGATCTTTCTGTGTATTTTAAAACACCAGAGTTGCTTGTAGAGAGGCATAAGCATTAGCTTGTTTCTCATTTCAGTAAACTGTTCCATTAAGCACAGTATTTCTTGATTATGAGGTCTACTTTTTAGTTCTTAATTCTTACAGCATTTTATATGTGACACAGATTTATACCATCATGCAGGCTTGTGTATGTTTCACATGGCCTTGGAATATGCTTTAAGTGTTAATATTTTTCTAAATATAAACACACTTTTTTTTCCCCTATGTTGTCCCAACAGATAGCGGCCCCAGGTGCTGTTCTTGAGGAGTTTTGATTCTCTGGTGTGGTGTATCCCTGGCTCATGCTGCATGGTTCAGCTGAGTGGATGAGCTGGCTCACTCGTTAGTTTTGTCTGGGTACAGTTTGCTCACGGGTTTCCCACAATTTGCCTGGTGTGTGCAAGTTTTGCAGTTTATTTGTGCTCAAAATCCAGTGGAGATCCCTCATGAGATTTGTGTGTGAAGGTTTGCTTAGATGAGGGGAAAATGGCTCAACACTTGTTTCCAGCTGGGAGGCAGCAAGCTTTCCTCTGGTGCTCTTGTCCAAGCTCTGGCAGGGCAGGACAGAGATGCCTGATGAAAATGAGAAATCCTTGGACCAGATCATGCAGCTGCTCCTCTCAATGCTGTTAAATGACACCAATTTTGCAACATACCCATTTTCAAATATACACCTTTTCAAAATTTATTCACAGTGAACACTTTACATTTGGATGTGGTTAGTTATTTGTTTAAATACACTGCATTGCAGCCTTGGGCTTTTCTTAATTTAAGCCCTTCACTCAGGTTTTCTTTTCTATATTAGATATCTCAGTCTGAATTGAAGGCAATGGAATGTGTGGCTGCTGTGTTCAAGTGGCTCTGGTAAAGGGCTCCTGACCAAGCCTTGGAGATGGCATTTATTTTCCTATGAACCTGCTGTCTCCAGTAAATGCCTCTCATCTCAAAGCAGTATTTTTCCCTGGAAGACAGTACCTTTAGTGCTGGACAAGTAGGTAAAGTCACTTCAAGGAGGAAGAAGTATTTCACTCTTGTTTTATATATTTAGGAAGCTGCTGCTGCTTTTTTAATTTCCTCCACTTTAAACTGTTTTATCTAATTCAGGATGTTTCAAGTTATTATTCCGGACAGTCACTTAAATAAAAATAAACAATTTAAAATACATCATTAAAAAGGATGTTGTTCCCAAAATGGAGTCAATGATGTGTCCCACAGGACCAGAAAATGAACCTCAGAATATTATGGACAATTTAAAATGGGCAGATTTAATTATAGCAGGAGTGTGCAATTACTGAATGAGGTATGAGAGACATGGGAAATGTTCCCATCTAAATAATGACCAGAATGTGCTTGTTCTAATAATATTCCATAACACATTTAGGGCCCTAGGATTACAACACTTTCAGGTTATTAGAAGACAATGATAATAGTGTGTTTTATTGCCAAATTACTACCATACTCTCTGAGGTATGAAGTGATATTAATGACCATTTTCAATAAGGAATAACATTTTGCAACATCAGTAGCATTTAACCATATTAAAATATGTTGTGTTGTGCAGTAAAGCCCTGGGGTATAGAGATGAAAACTAAGGGGTTTAATTTTGAGATGCAATTGGGAAATTATTTGGACATTCAAAAAAGCTTTAGTGTAAAAATACATTAATGAAGTAAGTTTTTTTAACTATTTGCAATAAATAAAAGATGCATGTATATTACCTGATTGTAATTTTGGTTTATAAAAATGTTAAAATCAGTGCATGGCTTATATTCTGTTTAGTGTGCTATATAAGGTTTCAATTATCTGCACGTCTGTTAAATCTAGAAATGAACCAATAAAAGAGAGAATTAGTACATATATGTAAATGAATGCTGCTTGGAATGCATATTAAAGCTATTTTTCATAACAGAGGAAGCTTTGTAGAATAGGTGACAAGATAACATTCAGTTTCTCTGGTAGCATATTCTCTTAATGAGGAGCTCTATGTTCATACAATTTACCAACAGCCATTCTTTACAGATTTGTCTGCCTCTTTAACTGTAAATATTGCAATATTTGTTTTGCCAAGGTCAGATGCTCAGACTTGGTGACATTATTGTCATTGATCTAATCAACTGTAACTCTCATACCATCTGGTTAAGTTATTATGTTAATTCTAAGTAAATAAGTTAATTTCAGTCACTCAGAACTGCCAAAGATGGGAATTTTTATGATGTCAAAATATGTCTCTGAAGCTAAATAAACCCTCTGTACATCTTGTGTGTTATGGAATGTTGTAAAAACTAAAGATGTATTTTCCTGTGGGAGCATCACTTTCATTTGCTTAAAACAAGTCTTGAGTTTTATTTAGAGTCATAAAAATAAGGAAATCATATTGTGATTTTATAGTTACTGTAAAATGCCATAAAATATTTCTAAGTTACCATCTTCTGTTGAGTCAGCAGCTGAAGACTTGCATATGATACACATTCTGATTGTATATGATATAATTTTATACTTTACAAATACTGTTAAATGAGCTCCATAGGGTACATTAAGGATTGGTTTGCAGCCATGATCTTGCATTTAATGTCAGATCTGGAAGTGTCAGAATCACAAAGCTTGACATGGATCTGTACAGAAATAATATGAAGAATTTGCTGTCTGTTGAATTAGAGCTTTAGTTCTGCTTAGAGATATGAAAGTTAAATCTGTTCTTGATTCTGTACTAGATCACGGAAGCTTCTGTCTTCTGTTCTGTTTGTAATGTATAAAGATCATGATTTAAGTGAAAATTCAAGAAGTTACCTTTTAGAAAAGGTAAGTTCATCATGAAAGTGTCATTCTTGTGCTGACAGTGTGTCCTCATAAAATGAAGAAGCATTCAGGGTTTAAGTTAAAATCTCTGCTTTGAAACTCTGAATTAGAATCACAAGAGTCTGATGAAATGTTAAGTATTTAAAATCCTGAAATTTTAGTTAGGACATGTTTGAATCCTGGTTCAGCTCAGAGTTGATGTATCTCTTTTCTTTCCATACTGTTTTGAAATGGTCAATTTGTGGCTTTTAACTTAAACAGCTTTTAACAGCTGTTTCTGCGTTTCTTATCTCACAATTATTTTGGTATTTAAGATTAAAATAAAAAAATCTTCTCCTTGTTATAAACAGAATCTTGGTTAGGCCATGCCAGAATAATAAAATCCGGAATCCCATAACCCTTCATGGTTTAGAGGTGTGGGGCACTGCAGTGGTGCTGTCTGGTACCTTTGATACAGGAGCAGGGCCCTGGGAGCTCTTGTGTCTCAATGAACAGAGTAATTTGAAAAACTCTCAGGGCAGTATTTGTGTTTGGTGGCAAAATATGCAAATGATGTGCTTGGCAACATGGTGTGTAATGCAATTTGAGATGAAGCTTTAACTAGTCCAGTTTTATGCATAATAACTTAAAAGCAATTATAATAACTTAAATATTAAGGTGTTTATGTTGGTCTCACAGTTTAATATGGTTTATTTGACTGGATGTTGTTTAAATAAAAGCAAGTTTGCATATGGAGGTGCACAAGTGGATTAAATGGCTCTTGTAAGTAGTGATAATAACTTGTTTTTGGTAAACACTTCTAAGTCTGAAATGTATATGGTTTTCTGATGGCAGAAATAAGTAAAAGAGCTCTTTGCTCTCATTCCGTATTCAGAAGTGCAGTCACCTGCTTTGAAATAAAAAAAGTAGTCAATAGGGAGGTGTGGGATGCCTTCTCCTAGCCAGCAAAATTTATTAAACCTAGAGGAATATTTTTAAAGCATTTAGTTTGACTTGCTTTAAATAAAATGTTCCATGTCTCTCTGTACAGGTTTTTCTCTGTATTTCATATTAAAATGGATGTAGTAACAAAGCAACTACTTATTCATCCAAAGGGTTGTTAATGATCCCTCTCAGTAGGAAGAAGCCCCAGCACCTTCACAGGAGATACATATATGTATATACACATATATGTGTGTGTATATGCATATATTTTTAATGCACACGAAGAGGAACCACTTTTTCTGTACCCCTGTGTGGGATGAGTGCACTGAGACCCCTTTCCTACTATTTCTGGGTCCTGGAGTAAATGCTCTGGGATATCATTGATTTCACCTGAGGGACTCAATTATTTACTTTCTAACAGGAAAATAAGACAGGAAAACAGGAAAGAAAGATGGGCTTAAATCTGCATAGGAAAAAGGAGTCCACCAGCAGAACATGGCTGCTGTGCCTCAAGACAGGAAGAAAATGGGAGCTGTGGAGGGAAATGGAGCTGAAGTGATATTATTCCTTCCAACCTTGGAAACAGAGTCCAGAAAGAGTTCTTAATTTTTGTTGAATTTCTTTTTTTTTTTTTTTTGTTTTTTTTGTTATCTCTTGCTCCTGGATAGATGCAGCTGTGGCTTAGAGTAGCAGTTGGGCTTCACCCCCATAGCAGGCACTGCAGGAGACTGCCCAGGGAGAAGGTGGGAGAGGAAATCCCCATCCCATTGTCCCTGCTGTGCTCTGCAGAGCCCAGCCTGAGGGCAGCTCTCTGCTTGTGCTGCTCTGCTGCAGGTCACAGCTGGGGAGAAGCAGCTGTCCAGTGTTGGCAAGGCTGGTTCTGACAACTGCACCTAGCCTAGGAAGGGGATTTTGAGAAATAGAAATATTTGCAATAGTCTTAAAAACCATGTCAGACAGAGATTTCTGGATTTTCTTATTTATAAAATCAAAGTATTCTTAGTGTGCTGCAGCCAGTGCTGCTCTCACCACAGTCATTATTTAGGCTTTGGAAGCACAAGCAGCATGCTGTTGTTTAATTTACTGAAATAAGTGTAATCCCTTAGTGAATAATTGAAATTACTGGATGTAGCCAACAGCATTAGATAGCTCACAAAGTGACATTAGTGAAACATCATATTTTTGTTTTGGCTTATCAGAAGATTCCTCTTGATATTCTGCATAAAATTTTATCTGTTCCATATCAAACAGAGCTGTAGGTTTTGTAGTTTAAGCAGTGACATTCCTTTCAAAATGCTGCTTGTGTGACAGATTTGCATGTGCTGGGATTGGCAGTGTAGCAGCTCCATTTTCTGTGTGGAAGATGCACTAACTGTTCAGCAGAGGTCACTGTGAGTTTGTGCTTGAGATATTTTAATGCAACTTATCAAAATGTAGTACTGAAAATATTAATATTATGACTAGGAAATTCTTGTGCCTGCATTAGCTTTGAAATGAAACTGTGTGAATTTTAAGAAATATCTTTTTTGTGAAAGTAGGGAGTGGAGGTGATTGCAGGATTTCAAATAAACCTGAATAGCCTTAAGAAATGTGGCATGTGTCCAGAATATAATCATCTTTGGTATTACTTATCAAGATTTATCCAAATTATGACTTCTGTAGAAGTCCCTCTTCCTCCTCCTTTTTTTAACATGTGTTGCTCCTCCAATTGCCCAAGAACCAGGTGTGTCTGTCCCTTGCACAAATGTTTTACTCCTTTTTCAATTTCCCTGCAGTTAAAAGCCCCAGGATGAAGACAGGAGCATGGTCTTCTTGCTTCTTTGTTGTCTAAACAACATTGAAATGCTGTGAGTTCCATTTATTTTCCCAGCTCTGTGCTTTGTCTTGTTTCCTGCATCATCACAGTTAGCTTTTTAAGTTTATGGCAGCAAAATGACCTTTTACTGCTGTTTTCCCCCTCAAATGTGTACCTCTACTCTGCCATTGTCATGAGGGGATTAGTAGTAGTTCTCATCTGCTGTTGGAGAATGTTTTCAACTTAGAAACAAACTGAACCACTCTTAGAGATTCTGAAAAATGCTGGCTTAAAGCTTTTTGTTTTCCTGCTACCAATTGCTAATTACAGCTGTGAAAACAAGTCCTTGGAGAAATCTCAAGAGTTCCCCTTCTTCTAAAGACAACTTCCGATTCTGATTAACCAGAAGCTAATGAGGCTTTCAAGTCTTCTGGATTTTTCACTTGATCTTAGTTCTTCAAGGGCTTGTATAATCTTATTATGGAAATAGTGCCAACAGATGTTTGCAATTTTGCATCCGCTGCAGCTCTATCACTGTAAAGGCATGGGGGACTCCAGAAGATGATTAGCAGAGAAGAGCAGGTGGAGTGAGATTGTTGCTACATGTTTGGATGGAACAAGGAGCTCCAATTCCATTCAAAAAAATATAGGAAGGAGGAGTTCATTTGAGCATGGACACTGCAGGGTGGAAATTATATTTGTGAAATTTACTCTCAGAGTCTTTTGTTAGATTGGCAAACAGAGCCTTGTCCAAACATATATCCTCATTTTATATTGACCCTTTATTATCAGTTTTATTTTTTATTGTTGCACTGAGGCGAAGTAAACTGGAAACCCAGCATGGTGAACCTTGCAGTAAATCATGCCTGTATTTGTGACTTTGGAAACAACCAGTTTTGGTGGTTGCCAGAAATGGGAACTGTATCAGTTCTACTCTAGTTTAGTCATAGTACCATGTTTTTAATACCAAAAGACCTCAGAGAGTGAAGGTGGAAGGACATATAGCAGTCCATGGCATTTGTGTGTTCCTCCTGCACTCTGTAGTGAAGTTTTCTGAGTATGCCTCATTCTCGAAGAAGCATCTGGGGCAAAGATGAGTGGCAGAGGGATTGATCTGTCCCCCACGGGACAAAGAATTGTGGCTCCAGCTTTGGCAAGGGCTCAGACACTCTGACACAATCTGCAGTTACAAGTGACCTCCTTGGGCAGAGCCCCTGTGGCCAGGTTGGAGTTTGTAGCCAGCAAGGTGGAGGTAGAGTATGAAGCTCCCATCCCTTCTGAGGGAAACAGGTACCACAAGGCAGGCATGTGCAGCTATGATCAGAGCAAAAGTTCTGATGCTTCAAAATGGGTGGTGTGGAAACAGCATGCTTAGTGTGATGTTCTCTTTGTTCCTTTCTCTGCAGGGTAGTGAGACAGTCAACTAACACAAGGTGCAATAGGAGTTCTGGGTTAAACATGTATGTGAAATTGGTGCTCAGAATTTGAAAAGTAGGCACAGAACCGTCAGTTTCCCCATCCCTCCAGTGCTCCTTCTCTGCATTCTTCTCTATATATATCTATATATTGTTATGCCCCAACTGAACTTTGCATGGTGCCTTCCAGCTGGGTCTTCTGAAGATGAGCTGTGGTAATTGAGATAACATCAAGGTAGTAACTAGCTGTAACTCAGTAAGATCAATAGTTTACTGTTAGACCACACCTCATCACAAATTTTCCTTTGACTAAGATACAAAATACCTTTTTTGATGTTTCATCTTGAAATATTCATGATTGTTTCTGTAAAGATGAGGGGACAGAGGTAATGCACTTTTGGAGATGTCTGCATGGATAGAGGAAGGCTTTATGCAAAGCATTGATTAAAGACAGTTTATTGTCCACAGGTTAGTCCATCCACAGAGCATCATTCTGTGGCAAGCCTATGCCGAAGTGTTCCTCAGCTTGTAATAGTTCAGATGTTGCTGTGCAGGTGCAGCTGGAATTCCTGGCACAGGTATTTCTGAAGTAAATAACTGTGGCTGAGCAGGTGCAAGTAGCTGATCTTCCTTGTAGTGACCTGATAAAATTTGCAGTTTGTCTTTTTTTTCTGTTAAAGAACTTAATGCTTGTTGGAGTCTCGCTGTCTTCAGAATTGAAAGATTTTGGTCTGGCCAACTTGCTGGTTGGTTGGTTGGTTTGTTTGTTTCTTTTTTGATGGTTTTTTTAATTATTATTTTTTATGATTTTCTTTAAACTTTTAGAGGACATAAGGATTAGAAACAGGCAGCCACTCATCATATGGTCTGAGCAATGCTTGCCTGCATAGCACCAGGGGCTCAGAGAGGGTGATCCTTTCAGTCATTTCTGTTCAGCTCTTGTCAATAACCAGAACATTTTGAAATATTAAAGCAGAAATTGCCAACTCATCCTCTACTTCATGATAAAATGTGCATCAGTTTTCTGGTCTGATTCCCAAATTTGATAAACAAAATAGAACCCCTTCACTTGTGCTGTATTTATGGAAAATGGCTGTGATGTTGAGCTTTTCGGAATAAGATGGATGAAAAGTTGTAGCTTAGCTTATTCATGCATAGATATGGAGAAGAACATTGTGACAGGAATATAATTTTAATGCTGCTGTTAGAAATAAATTGAAAATGCTTCATAGATGACACTAGTGGTAAAGAGCATTCTGCTTGTTAGAACTAGTACCTAGTGTACGTGTATTAGACACATCCAAGATATGAATAAGTTTTATGGAAAAACAGCTTGTAAATATCTTATTGAAGTGTATTTTTATAACTGTTAGTGCTGTGGTGGGATTCTTCAGTCTTTTCAGTGAATATCCCTAGTTCTAAGACAAATATGTAAGTAACAATGAAGAAAAAACCCGGAAATTCAGGAGTAGTTGTATGCTTCAAAGGACAGTTATAATGTGGTGGATTATCCAAATAGGTGAATCCCTTTCCCGACCTCAGCCATGTTGTTACAGTGTTTAACAAAGGTAAGGCAGAAAGCATCTTCAGTCTCACATCACTGGCAGCCTTTACACAGACATGGCATTGCAGTGACTTCCAGCTTTTGCTATTTACACTGCAACGTAAAATATTGTTCCTAATCCCATTCTCCTCCTCTCCATACCCATGTAGAGAATAATTAATTATTTTTGTTATTTATTTATTCTTACTTGTTTACAAATAAATTATGAAAGATACAATTAAGAACCTGAACATCCCATTGTTTGGTGACCAGCTACTGCCCAGGATTCAGCTGAAGGGCAGTTGAGAAGTGATGGAGCAACTTCCAAAAAAAGGAGGCCTAATCCACATACTTGCTTCCTTAGATTTCTCCCTTTACAAATCTATGTTTCTTTCAAAGCAGTGTATTTAGTGGCCTTTGATATGCAAAGTATTGAAATTGTGATGAACAGTGAAATAAATCTTTCATTTTCTCTCTACTTTGATTAGTTATTGACATTTTGTCTCTTTGTGATCCTCCACTTTATTAATATTTAATATGCAAAAGGCTAGGGAGTTCAAAATCTATGCAAGCCTTCCACAATCTTCTCAGCAATAATCTTGCATAAGAAGAAATATGGACCAGTTATGAGGAGAAATAAAAGGGCAGCTCCTCTGGGCTTGGGTTGATTTTAGTTCTTTGTAAGTTAAGTTCCACTTGGTGATAGTGCTGTGTGCTTTCTACACCTTTTCAGATGTAGATACTGAACTGGGAGTGAAGTTAACCTTCCAAGCAATTACATATTCTCCTTTTGCAGCCAAGCATCACTTTCATTGCTGCTGTTTTGGAAGTGTCTTTGTTTATTTATCTGTGCATATATAAGGATTTTGTAGCAGTTCTCAAGCAATATCTCAATTTGGGTTTTGTAGCTAATTGTGATCTTTTCTGAAATAGCCTTCTGAAAGAAGTTTTGGATGTTGCTAGTAGTTAGCTAAATTTAATAGAATTTGGAAATTTTTCTTGGTCCAAATTTGGTAGGTGTGTGAAAACTGCTTTCCAGCTCAGAGCATCACTAATCCAATTTGTTGATTTAAAAGGTAAGATCGCTTGACTGTAAATTTAATCTTGGCAAGGTCATTGGGAAAGTTTGGAATTAGCTAAACTGGGAAAAGGAGAAATGGCTTTGTGTGGAGTACAGGCTCAATCTGCTGAAATTAATTTTCTCAGTGGAAAAGGTAAAGGCTTTCTTTTCCTCTCATTTTCTCTTTTGAAGTGTGTTGCCTGACTACATGCATTCTTAAACTTTCAAAACAATCAGAAAATTGGAGATTCTTCTGAAAACCTATGAAGAAAAACCAAAAAGCTCTAAGGAAAATGGGCTGATATTAGTGATTAATGTGCAAATTAAGGTAGTAAACAGCTCAGCATTAAGGCTGGCCTGGGCTATGGTAGTGTACTATGGCAGCAATCTCTAAAAAACCCGAAAAAATTCTCTTAGACAAAGAACCACTTTCTCTGAGAAGGCTAAACAATTTTTGGAAGTGTCTGCCACTCTACAACATGTACATACTCTTGGTGTGTTTGTCAGTACTAAATGGATTTGCTTTTAAACGAGCTAGCATATTTGCAGCCAAATTTATTTGTCCTTCTGCTGCCTCCTGCAATCAAGCATCATAAGTGTGACTGTTCAGCATCATGAACTTTTTGACAGGAATGATTTGGGTGCTGCATTTCCTTTGGCTTGCAGGATCTTGCAGCCATCAGTTACCTTAATGCAACAGAGCCTGCCCTAGCCTTGGTGGGACACGTCTGTGAAGGTGGAGATTCATGTTCCTCCCCTGATTCCTCTGAGCACAGCAGTAACCTCATGTCCAGTGGCATTTCCTCTAGGATGGGAAGCAGGTACACCAGGAGTACTACAACATTTTCGACAAAATTTTGGTGCCTTGCTTACAAAAATAACTTAAGGAGCATAATTTGGCATAAGGACTGAATTAGTGGAGATGAAATCCGAGCAGATGGCTTTAATACTAAGATTTATGAGTCACCTGAGAGGCTAAATATTAAATACATGCATACTTCTTCCTATTTTTAGGGACCTGTACGCTTCTAATTTCTCTAGTGCCCTTATTTTGGTGTCATCTGGCCTTTTGTGACGTGTATTTTTATAAAAACTCAATTGGGTAATGAAATATTTTTGTTACAGGTTTGCAACTGGAGTGCTAATGAGAGGTCAGCTGATCACTGTAGGAACTCCTTTCATTTGTGTTATTGCTGCTCTTTAGGAAATGACAGTCTCTGTTAATTCTGTGGCCAGCAGAGGAAATCATGTAAAGACTTACCTGCTTCAGTGCAAAGCCAGGCTGGCCTCAGTGCTGAGCAAGGGCGTTTGAACTGTCCTGGGTGCCAAGGATCAGGTCTGCAAATCACACCCCAAAACTCTTGACCTTAATGCTCTCTTAAATGTCAATTTAAGTGGTTACCTTCTTTTTCCACTATAAGATTTATTAATGACTTTTTCCTTTATATTTATTGCTTCTGTCATTAAAAAAACAGTGAATTGAGTTTAATATAATTTTCATTTAATAGAAAAAATATGGTAGTTTTTTGGATATCTTTTTTTTCCCCTTGTTCTTTTTATCCATATTATGGCTTTTTATTTTGAGCAGGGTGTGGATATATTTTCATTTCTCTTGGCTATGTGCCTTTCCCACCCAGCCACATGAACAAGAGGGGACATCTTTCAATTCAAAAGTTGGCAAAAATAACGGAGCAGCAAAATTCTACCCTTGGGGAGAAGGTTAGGTGTTCTTTTAAGAATGTGAGAAAAACAGCAGGTTTTGCCTTAAGGTACCCAGGGTGAAAATTGTTATCTTTGCATGGGATCTTTCATTAACACAGAACAAAGGCAACACATGGGAAGATATACACAAAAGAGCTGCTACTTGTAGAGAACATCAGCTTCTCTTTGCTAGGCATTTGGGGCATTTTGGATATTGCTTATGTATATTAACCTGGAATTTGTAGCCAGTACTGAATGATATTTCTGCTTTTCTAAAATCCACTTTTCATTTTTATTACCCTTTTTCAGGAGCACTGACATGACTATGAAAAAGTACTTCAATTCAATATAGTTTAAACTGAAAAATCATTCATTGATGAAGAGGTGTAATAACAACATGTATGGACTTCCTATTTTCATATTTTATGAATAAACCAAATACAATAGATAAAGCAATTAGGAAGGATCAGAGAGTTTTAGTGTTGATCAGAGAGCTCACTGATTTATGCCATTAAGCAATTCAAATACTTGCATTTGCCACAGATCTGCTGTGGCAGATGGAGGATCCCAAGGGATGATTTGCTGAAACTCAGTAGGAGCTAAAACGTGGCTTTCAGTGAAATGGGCAGCAGCAGGAGGGTGACGGGGAGAGCAGTGTAAGAGGAAGATGAGCAGCAGTCTTGCATGCTGTGTTCTGGAGCAGCATGGCTTTTTGGGTCAAATTAGTATTAGAGTTAGTGCTTCTGTTGCAAAGTTTCTGTTTGGCTGCACTCTTTTACAAAGCACATAAGACAAGTCTTGTCTGCGGGTGTTTGCAGATTTTGGATTCAAGGTAGAAGTGAAGAAAACTTGTTTCAAAACATCCATTGTGCTGAGGGCTGTGGTGATAGTAGTAGTAAGTGCCTGAGTGTGTTTCTGTGTATCCACTCAGACATAGTAGGGAGAACTCCTGTTGTGCTCTCTCTGACAATAACAAATACTTAACTGTAATTTTTACATTGGTTTCCAGTTTATTGATTGGAGATGGTGCAGGCTGTTGCTAGTGGGAAATGCTGGTAAGTGCAGCAGAGGTTGAGAAATGGTGCCTTGACTGCTAAAATAAGGAACCTTCTGTATTATTGCAGAGGTCACTGAGGTTTGTAGAAAGTGGCTGCTTTCTGGAGAGTGTATTTACTGCAGTATTTAAGATGTGATATACTAACTGTGATATCTATATTCCCAGAAGAGCACAATATTCAGATGTTCTAATGTCACTGTTCATAGTCAAGGTTTGTCATTATCATTTACAGGACACAGTCAATGAGATCAGCACTTTACAGAAATGAAGTTCCTGGTCAGAGGAGTTTTCATTCTCATTATGTAATTAACATGAATTAATTTATTAACTTGCAGACAAATGAGGATTAGCAAATTGCTAAAAAGCGAAAAAAACCCAATAAACCCCTCTTTATTGTGCTTTATTTTTTTTGGTATGCACAGACCTGGGCTATGCCATCTCATTGAACAGTTGTTACACTGCAAGAATTTACACACTGAATTTTCTATATGGATAAAACTGTTGTCCCTGGTAGGATGTAAGTAAAAAAAAGTTCTAAAAATAAAGCAAAGCTAAATGACATACTGTGATTGGATAGATGTAAGAAATGGAATTTCAGGAGATGTACATAATGTATAATGCATATATTGGTAAAATATTTAACATCTGTTTTATATTGCTTGCAGTGACACCAGTACAGCATTTTCTCAAGGAACTTAAAATTCCTAACACAGCTACAAAGCTCTAAGTTACCAGGCTGCTTGGGACTTGAACATCTGTGGAGTAATTGTTTCTCTGTGATTTTTAATTCTTTCCCTATTTCCTTAGATGGCTGGTTTTTGGTTTGTTTGGTTGTTTTTTTGGTTTTGTATTTTAATTTTTTTTTTCATAGTGACAGCTGTAGTTAGCTGCCTAATTGCAGAGTCATTGCAAATCTTCCTTCTTCAGAGGCTCGCTAATGGCAGTAATTGATTAACGAGAAGCACGTTAAGGTGTCATTATATAACCACTGAAACGTTTCTTTCCATTTCATGGTCAGTGGCTCTTGTTGACCCTGCTGATTAGATCA
The DNA here is from genome assembly GCA_013397245.1 of Thryothorus ludovicianus. NCBI lineage: Eukaryota > Metazoa > Chordata > Aves > Passeriformes > Certhiidae > Thryothorus > Thryothorus ludovicianus. The sequence continues at coordinate 1,430,935 of VZTB01011867.1, read as the reverse complement.
TAAATGCAGAAATGTCCTCCTGGAAGTTCTGAGGTTCAGCTAAGGGCAGGAAAGAAAATGCTTTTAATGCTGTTTTATTGTCAGGCCATGTTCAAAAATAATACAGAATTTTATTGATGCTTTTCTCATCTATGATATAAGTTGTTCCTGTGAAAAATGTTGCTTGCAAAAGTAATTTGGAATATAGGCACAGAAGAATATAGACATTCTGTGTTTGTTCTCTAATTTAAAGAATGGGTATTTGTGTTTCTTTTTCATTGTATAGATATGTATATATATATGTACCTGAAAAATTCAGATTGTGGCAAAATTAGTCTTTCACTATTGATGTTTTTGTTTGTTTGCCTCCTACATGCAAACTTTAGTTTCTACCTTTATGTGTAAATAATCCATAGGTACTAATAGGTATAATAATAATAATAATAATTTAAAAATGTGACTGAAATAATTATGTAACCAAATTAAGCACTTCCATGATGTGATGCTAGAATTAAGGCTTTTTATGTATAATAAAAGCTTTCACACAGTAGTTTATAAGATTTTTCCTTTTTGAGTGTAATTTCTTGTGGCTGTGAAATGCAAAATGAAAACCACATTTGGCTTCAGCTGATTGTGGAGAGCTTAGTTCTGCTGCCCAAAGCTCTGCTAATGCTGTAATATGTACAAGTTGAGTATTTCCTTCAATCTCACTTTGCACGCAGGCAAGCAGGAAATAATCCTCAGGTTTAACCAGTGCTGGACACAGGAGGAATATTTTCAGTTATTGGCTATGGAGGCACTCAAGTGTTGGGTGGTGAAGATTTTTCTGCCCCTTTCTACTGAATTACATATATTGCACTTGCTCCCTTCCAGCCTCTTCCATCCTGCCTTGCTCTTGTCTTAGCTCCTTTATCTATGTAGTTCCAGTTCCTCATTCTTACTCAGGACCTTTTGTTACCTGGTCCTAGTCTCTTCCTTGCTTTCTCACCTTTGAAAAGATTTCTTTCCTTTATCTGCTTTTCTGTTGTATCAATTTGATACCATTATTAGTAAAAGTATCTGCTGTACCTGACATAAGAGGGAAATAAAATCAACATACCCCGGCAACTGGTGATACTTACGGGAAATTATAATCTAAATTAAACTTGCTCTTATTTCTAAAGAATCAGTTTATATAGGTTCTGTCAGATTTCAAACCCATAAATATTAGAAACCCTGCATGTTCAATCTGTTTGGTTTCATAGTTTTTCTGCAGCCCAAGTGAAATGTATTCAGGTCAGCTGGTTCCCGTGTTGCCATCCTGTCTAAATTTTCTTCCGGGCTAGAAAATTGATAAGTATCTGATAACCACTGTGGAGACAAAACAGAAACATAAAGATCATATGTTGTGTAATCATCCTGATTACTCTGAGCAGTACAATGCTGCAGGTTTCACTAATCAAGATTAATTGTGATCTAGGCTACCTGAACTGTCATGTAGAGTGGATTGTAATTAAATAAAAATATAATCATTTTAACATTCTGCCACTAATATGTATTTACAATAGGTAGTACTTTTGAAAAGACTCTTTCTCTATACAGTGATTAGGAAGCTGAGTTATATTTTCTAACTGCACAGATGTTGTTAAAAGCTCATGTTTCAGACCATAAAGACTTATTATATTTGAGGCTGTACAGCAAAAGGAAAATGGTTTGTACATCTGTCTGCTATATGAGACATTAAAAAATGTGGAATGGTAGAGATGTATGGAAAGCCTCACTTGTGTATGTGTATATATATTTGTTTTAAATATGTGGTAGATAATTTATAGTGGGATATTGCTAAGAAAAAAAATGCTTTGACAGGTCTTGACAACTCAGAGGAAGAAAATATTTAATACAGTGTATAATAAGAGAATCGCCTCTATTTCAGCTTTCTCAGCATGAGCTGACAGGTCTCAACTTGACTTCTTTCACATGGTATCTTTCCATTTTTATCTAGAATGGATTGTACAAATGCTTTTCTTTGAGGCCTAATGAACCAAAACATTTTGGTCTATGTATATTCAGGTTGTTTTGTGTAGGGGCCTGAATCTATATTTCTGAACGTTCTGTTGTGTATTCTGACAACTAGAAATGTAATAAGCTTAAATATTTCTTCTTTCCATAAGGAGAAACGAGTGCATCCTAGGCAACCATAAAAAAGCATAAAAAAAATTAGCATGCAAGTGTATTTCTGTGTACACAGAGAGTGTTCTTTTGGGTGACTTTTCCCTCTGCTGCTCCTGTTTCTGACCCTTGGCCATTGCTTTTATTAGATGCTGCTTTGTTGGGTGTCTGTGCTTCCATCCTTGTGCCACTCAGCAATAATGGAGTACACACACCTCCAAAGACCTCTAAATTTGCTGGCTGGGTGTGTTCTCTGCTATCCAAGGCGCTGCCTCCCCGTGGCTTCCTGCTCAGGCAGGATATTACTTCGAGAAGGTTATTTACTGACCTTGGTGGGTTCATTGGGAGCCGTGCTGGGGTTGGGAGGGTATCAAGCACTTGCAGGAGATGGTTCTGATGCGTGCTGGGGGGGAGCCATGGTGTCACGAGTAGAGCCGCCTTGTGCGCTTAGCTGAGATTTTATCTGTGAGCACCAGCTCCAGTGGGCTTCCTCTAAATGTGATTTTCTTTTAGAAGATGTTTGTGTTTAAACCGAAGGAAATTAAATTCAAATGTGCTCTCAGATATTACCGAGTGAAGCAAATAAGTGGATAAAAGCAGGCAAGCTCTTGCAGTGTCAGGGGTCTTTCCCCATCCTTCACAGGCTGGCCAGGTTGTGGGTGTGCTGCCTTTTGTGTGTTCTCCAGGATCAGGTCCTGCTCTGTGGCCTCCAGACCTGTACTACTCACTGGGAAGGCTTTAATGGAGTGACGCCCACTTGGGTGAGGGTCCTGTTCTGCTTGGAGGAAACATTTTTGAGCCCCATTCCCAACAGTCCCTTGTGGTGTGGCCACCCCAGCCTTGGATGCAGGGTGACTCCAGGACCTTCAGAGAGCACCCTCTGTTTGCAGTCTCAGATAGGCTACAGGACATCCCTGTTACTCTAATTCCTGGCAATGAGAATATATTTCTTAAATAAATTCCCTCTGAAAAATTTACTGTTTTTTAGAAAAGCGTAATCACAATTTAAAACCACAAAGCATGTGGATTTTTTTTTTAAAGAATCATATCAGGAAAGACTATATTTTTCCTTTCTCAGAGCTGGAAACATAACAGACACTTCTGAAATGGGTTGCCTTTATTTATTTGATGTCTGTATGAAAATGTGAATATCATGCTGTGTGTCAGACACTACTGAACCTGCCACATGTCCCAGCTCTTCTCCTTGGGAGTGAGTAGCTTTATGCGACCTTTGAAAATGATCAAAACTGGCTGATTTTGTGGCTGACTTTGAAGATGAGTCGCTCTAAATTGCTTGTGCCTCAAACACTGCAGTGTCAGTAGCAGGGCTCCAGCGAGGGGCAATTTCTCCCCCCATTCCTGAGCTGCTGAGTGGGTCAGAGGTGTGGGTCACACAGCTGAGAGAGGTTGCACTACAAGGTGGAAACAAGAAATCATTGCTGTGATTAAAACCATCATTTTTTCAACCTATATAAGCACACACTATTGGACATTTTTCTAAGCAAATGTGCAGTGAGTATTATTTATCCAATCATAGTAAATGAGGCACTGTTAATTTCCCAGCTGAATAGAATTAAAGCATGTTATTAAGCCTCAGCAGTCATAGTTCTGCCCAAATTCATGAGACTGTGAACTTCATAACCATAGTTGAGTATTGACACACTATTGACATCTAGGTCCTTTTATGCCTTATTTTTCTTATGTAATGATGGATACTTTTGGAGGGTACCCTGAAATGATGGGCAGTTTCTGTACTTGTGCCTGCTCCTGCTGTCAACTTTTTTGTACAGAAGACTTCCAGGTATTTCTGTATACATAAAATATGTGATTTCTTCCCTGTCGACACAGTTCAGTAAAGAACTTGAACAAGGAACAGTTACCTTCATTTCATTGCAGCTATTTAAACTGAAATTTAACCTTGAGTATTAAATGCTTTGCAGAGTCTGGGTTTGAATGGGATGACATGATTGCAATAGGAAACGGATCCTTCTTGGCACTTTCCCAGGCTTCCAGGCTTGTAGAGGTGTTGCTAATGTTGTGTGTGCTTAGTTGCTGAGGATTTAGAAAAAGGAGGGAGTAAAATCACCTTACAAGATAAAATACTTCTTTTTTTTCCATGTTCTCACTGAGGAAGACCAGATAGTTAAACCTCCAACTCTTCTTAGCTCTACCTTATAGAAACTTTGGAAGTTAAGATATTATCAGTCAAAATAATAATTTGACCAAACACTCATTATGTATTGTTGCTGAATTCTAATTGTGGGGGTAAAGAAAAGAAAGACCTCATTATTTTCCATCATCCTGTTTCAACCTTTGTGTTACTGATGTTTTTCATACGTCTATTTGACTTTTTTGCATTGCAAATGTCTCAATTCTGCTTCCATTTAATGAAACTGGATGGAAAAGAAATTATAATTTCCTTGCTCCTTATCTTTAAATGTGTTTTATGATTTTTTTTAATTGTTAATTTTGCCTTGCATTTGAACTGTTTCCTTTCTTGGTTTTTGCAATAACAAGGATTTCCTTACAGTTTCAAGAACATCTTTAACTGAGCTAAACAAATGTGTACAGTGAAACCTCTTTTGTGTAATTTTGTTCCCACATATGTTTCACAGTTTCCTCTTCATCTTTAAGAAAGTGATAATAGTGTCTATATGACATGTACATATATAATTTGTGCAGATATAAAAATATATAGTTTGTACAGATATGTGCACACACCGGTGTATGTTCTAACTTAGGCTGTTGTCTCTTAAATTCTTATGAGAACTGTTGGTTGGCTTGTTCCCTAGAAGCTGATTTTCTTTTAAAGTTGAAGCCTTTCTAGGGGAATACAGTAAAATGAGATTATGGTTAGATTTCCACTAAGTAATCTATATGGATTGACTATTGCTAAAGGCACTTTTATTTCCTGAACAAAAGAAATGTGACTTTCTCTGCTTGAGTTTATTACTTTTAAATTAATGTGACTAGTGTAAGTCAGATAGGCTTAGTATGCCAAGTATAGTGCAGCTATTTAATACTTTGATGAAATGTACTGGAGCAAGTGGCAGCAAGGCATTTTAGTGAAGTAATCATACTGCTGAAACCACCAGAAGTCTGTGTTGTCTTTTGGTTAGGCTTTGATTTTTATGTACAGAAGATGTTCTGGTCTTCAGAGATGGTTCCACTTATTTTGGAAAATTCATATGTGATCTGACAGGGCATCTCTATATTTCAGTTGGGATTTGATTTTTTTTGTTCTGTCCTCCTCAGGGATTCTCTGCAACTTGCTGTCAGTCCTTCTGGTAACTTTGCAAGTTCAGGGACTTAAACTGCAATAAGCTCTTTAATCTTACAGGACTTAAAAAATAAAAGAGGCAACATCCACATAATTACATATTAGGATTAAAAAAACTGGTTTTCACAAGAAAAATGGTTTTGGGAGTTGTTCTCATTAAATTAGGCTTAAACATTTGGAGTTTGAGTGTAAGAGCCTACGGAAGGGGGTTGGAGGAGGTCAGGTTTGGGCAGCAGCTCTGTTGTGCAGATGTTTGTTCCAGCTGGAGGCAGCTGGCATTTTCAGCAGCACAGGACATGAGCTGGGCACTGGAAGGGCTGCTGGGGGCTGAATTACACTCACCACTCTTTTTTCTGCTGAGCTGCTTTGCAACAGCAGATACGCTGGAACAAGGGCAGGAAGGAAGGTGCTGCTTGTCTGGGTGTGTGTTTGACTGGTGGAGGAAACCAGGTAATGAAAGAAGAAAAAAGACTTGAGGGGAGGGAGCAGTGGAAATAAACAGTAATAAAAAGTTAAAGGAAGTTAATCTTGTCTTCCTTTTTCCTTGTGAGAAAAAGCAGCAATGATTTCACCAAAACCTTTGTTAGTCAGAAGTGTTATTTTTTTCTCCTCCCTGTTCTCATGTACAGTGATAACTTTATTCAAAGTAGCAGATTTTGATGAAAATTATAATTCAATAATCTTTGGCTCACCTATTAATTTTCCTGTAATGGAAAGCAAACTATCAGATTCCTGCTACTACAGGGCTTTTAAGCTCTCTACAGCTTAAAAAAATAGGGGAAACTTTTTCCTGTCTAAACCATTTTTATGGGGGTGGCTTTTAGCCAAGGAGTAGATGAGCGAAGCACTGACTTACTAAGAATTGTTTTTACTAGTAATCCTTCTTTAGGTACAATTTTGACAGTGGTCTGATAGAACAGGATTGTGTAGTTGAATCAAAAGCATTTCAGACACAGACTCCTTGGTCTGGGGAGGGCTTGGTGTTCAGGAGGAATCCACACCCCCTCACTTCTGAACTGTGATCTGTTTGTGTTGTAATTTTTTTTGTTTTGTTTTGAGTTGTGACCTGTAATGCTGGCACTTGACAAGGGCAAAAGACATGCTTCTTTCCATGGTTAGTAGAGGTCTAACTTATTTGCAAAGTGTCTTACAGCAAAACAGTAGCACTTACTTGATTAAAATGTAAGTCACAGCTGATTAAAGCATTTCACCCATATCTGTCTTCAGATTAGAAAATGCAAGGAAATGAAAATCTAACTTTTCTCACCAGCTTGTGATAGCAATTAATCAAAGTTTCTGTAATGAACACAGTCCTATAATGAACACATTTCCTATAAGCTTTCTTAAGTAGTTCTTTGGAGAAGGAATTTTAGAAGTAGCAAGATCAACTCAGCTGTAGTGTTGCTTTATAAGGGGAAGACATTTTCCGTGATTATTCTCTCTTCTTATTGTTTTGTTTTTTTCCTAACAGGGTCTTTTGCACAGTATATGAAGATCTGTTTTTGAGAGCAATTTGCTTTTTGCTTTAGAGAAATGACAAGATTTAATTTCTAGTTCCATTGAGGGAAGAAACCATTACTAGAAATAATAGAATTAATGGAATTAATAGAAATTGTTCTGAAAACAGAACAACTAAAAATATGCTAGTTTTAGGTAAACACAAAACAAAATGAAGCCCATTCTCTACTTTCATGTAGAGAAGTTTTTCTGTTGGGAGAGAAAACAAATGTTAAAATTTACTACTGATTTTTAAGAGATATTTATATACTGGTGATATAGACACAAGTTGCTTGTGTGTGAGAAATTGATAAACAACTTCTAGATGTGACTTCCTTTCTTTTTCTTCAGAAAAAATAGTGACAGATGATTTTGAGATAATACATAATTAATCATTACAGAAAATTTCATTTTGGTTTTGAAGCAGCAAAGGAAGAAAGCATTGTTAATTTAAACAAAATGCACTTTTACATTAACAATAATCTTATCCATCAGTGACTTTACCAGAACATCATGTTTTCTCTCTTTACATGAACTATATATGTACTTTTGTCTATATTGGCCTTAAATGATCTGAGCAGACCACCACCAGTTAGTTGTAAAGAATCCTCCACAGTGTATTCTAAAGGTTGCAAAGGAGCCATGGCTTGCATCATTATTGGATGCTTTATTGAGGCTTGTAATTGTTTCTTAGCTCTTTGGAGAGGTCTTGTCCCTCTTCAGGTGGCTTGCTTCAGAGTTTCTAGACTTCAATTTGTTTTTAATGCTGTGATATAGGATCACTTCTCCTTTTGCATGTTTAAGTTTTGGCTTTTCTTCCAAATATATTCCACTGCTTGTGACTTCTGGCTGTTTTTCATTCTCTCTTTATGCTGGTCATGTTGCTTGGCTGCTCTATTTAAATATAACTTTTAGGAAAGGTCAGTTGATATAGAGATCAGAAGATATAGATACTGTTCTGATCTTTGTTTTACTGCATTTTTAAGTCATTTACAATAAACGTAGTTGTCTGCAAGCCTGGGCTACTGATACCTCACTTCTTCTGTATTAAATTGCTGCTTCCTTACTCGTTGTAGCAGGTGCTTGGACAGAAAAGTCTGACATTTTCTTCTGTGCAACCTTCCTCTTGGGTGGGGAGCTCTATCAGGAATAGTTGCCGAATGTGATGTAACATTTTTTGTTGTTATTTTGGGAGTGTGAGGACGAGCAAACAGCAAATGGAGGGTACAGCCGAGGTGGGCTCTGAGCTTCTGTTCCCAAAAGTTCATGTGGCAGCAGGGGGAGCCTTGGTTCTCACACCTGAATTACATGCTTACATTTCAATTATGCTGATACCAATTACAAGGGAATTTTTCCTGGCACAAGTGTATTGGGACTGTTAGGGAGTTGTGGCTGGCAGTACCTCACGTCAGCCACCAAATATTGAGCCTTCTAGCTTGCAGACTTAATTACAAATCCGTGTTTTACTTTTGCAATCTGTTGTGCTCAGCAGTGCTGGGACTGGTGATAAGTCTATCAGTTTTTACTAGGTCACTAACACATCACCAGCATTAAATTCTAAATGGCAGCTTCTGTGTACACTGTCCGGGCTATCTCTGATAAAACATTAATCATTCCAAGGTTCTATTCAAACCCATTGATAGAAATTGCAAAATGTAATTTAGCTTTGAGAATGGAATTAATGTTTTCTAATAGCTCTAACCTATTCTGTGATTTATTGGTTCCACTGCTTGAGGGTTTTCATAATCTAAATTGGTGATTACAGATGATACACAACATTGTGTATCATAAATAGGAATTATGTGTCTGGTGAAAATGATAATGGGTTTTTGTACCTTGTATGTACATTAGTACATTCAGTAGTATATTAAAACCTATTTTAGAATTAGAAGATGATTTTACCCACATCTTTCCATCTCCTTCAGTCAGTGAATCTGCTGTTTACTCATCCTCCTCTAATTTGATAAATATGTGTTGCATCAGAAAATCATAAAATTAAAGATGTACCTGTGGAATCTTGCTTTCTATGATATGCTCTTCTTTAAAACATTCTTCTTATTTTTGCCTATTTTTGAGGAGACAGTTAAGGCTATAATACTGTTTATGATTCCTGAGAAAATTTTAGCCCAGTCATTGATTGGTTATGAATGTATTCACTGGTTATGTCTGAGAGGATTATTTTTGTGTAGCCAAGTCCACCATTGGATGATCTTAGTAAACATGGAAAAGATGAAGTGGGCATCTTTGTGGATAATAGAAATTTCATATAGTTTCATTAAAGATTTAACATGTGCTGTTGTTTTTCTTTGCTGACCTGAATTTCTACCATGCAGTGCAGAGGGCCAGTGTTGGGCTGCTCTTTCCCTCATCATGGGATTGTTGGGCTCTACAGTCTTTGTCAACAGCCAGTGGTTTTGAAAGGCTCTTGCTGTTGTAGAAATTGAAAATATCTTGCCATAAAACAAAATCCTAGAATCATAGAATGGTTTGGGCTGGAAAGAAATTTCAAAGATCATCTAATCCAGCTCCCAGCCATGGACAGGGACATTTTTCACAGAGACATTTTAAACCTGACATAGAACACTTTCAGGAATGGAGCATCCCCAACTTTACTGTTGCCCCAAAGATGAGGTATCCATAACTTGTCTGAAAGTGTGATACCTATAGGAACTTACACAGAACAACTGGCTTATAATAGTGATCTGTAAATTCTTCCCTTAAACATTTGCTTTAATTTAAATCTTATAAAGAATGTATGTTAGAATACCCAAAATATTGCTTACTTTTCCTTTTGTTCTTTAAAATGTGAAGATATGCAGTAAAATTTAATCTCAAATTTAAGTAAAATTAATGGCGTGGTGATTTTTTGATAGAAATAAATTATACTTTTAAAGAAGATATTTCTTATCAAACAGTGCAAATCTATGTGTATTTCTTATCTGATTATAGAGAAACATGCTTTAGACAAGACTTTCAATGGAACAAGGAAGTAATTTATTACATTCCTCTTAGAATTTGTAAAGCACTCAGCTTTCATAGTGATGACCATTTATTATTATTTTTATTATATAAATACTTAGATAAAGAGAAATGGGTGCCAGCAGTGAATTAAATAAAACCCTGAATTGATCAATAACTCAATTTAGTTGAGAATTTCTTTAGAAAATACAGTGGTATTAATCAGGAGAGAACACTTCAAGTATAAAATTTGATTTTCTTAGTGGAAAATCAGTTTGCTTTATCAAAATCCTAAGATCTCTTTCCCCCTTTCTCTCCCCCTCGTACAATTCTTCTTCCTCAGTAAAGCTAAATCAGATTTGTCTGAAGCTGTAATTGGTGATTATCTCCTAACTGCAAGACATAGTTGAGCCTCTTTGGTTAATCCTATCTTGCTTGCCATCTCTAGTGAGTCCCAGCACGGCAGGGAAGAGAGGGCAGCCATGTGATTCCATGTGATCCCATTTTTCCTACGAGGTGTAATTATGTCCAAGAGCTCTGCAGATTGTGGAGAGGAGGGCAGTTGGAGCTCACCGAAGAGATGTGGAAGGGTTGGGGTGGAGAATGGCTTCCTGCCTCAGTGGAGGGTTCTGTGGCGTGCAGGAGGGGTCCCAGGTTGTGTTCACAGAGGGACAGAAGATGCTGAGTTGGAAGGGACCCTCAAGGATCACAGAGTCCAACTCCTGGCCCTGCAGAGCCCCATCCCCATCTGCCCGAGAGCATTGTCCAATTGCTTCCTTGAGCTCAGTGTGGAAAAGTAAAAACCTTTGTGGAAAAGTTGTTTATAATTTTTTAAGCTTTCTTGTGTACTCTTGCATGATCTGTTCATTATTTGGACTAATGAAGTGTTACGAAATGAAATTTTCCTAATGGAAAAAATCCCTACTTTATTCTACACAGAAATTAAAAATGAGAAGCAAGGATTATTTATACTTTTGCAATTTTCTATATGCTATTAAAAGCCTGGGCTTTACTTCACACTTGAGGAAGGATTTATCTGCACTAAAGCATCATTATTATTATTGTTGTTTTTATTAACAATGGGGTAGTCTAATAAAAGTTATCTATCACTTCAAATCCTGACTAGCTTGTTTTATTGATGCATCCTAACATCACTTTGTCAAAGATAACACAGTTTCTGTAGAAGCAAGTCTCTTCTGAGATGTGGAGAACCTTTCAAGTGACCCCTGTTGGAGCCAAAAGGGTGATTTATAATTTTATTAGCAAAGTTTTCTCTTCTAGACAGCTTCATTAGATGTTTTATGGGGAAAGAAGTGTTTTAGAAGTCCAGCCATTAGTTTGTTCTTTCACATTTGTATCCCAGAAAACCTGACTCCACCCTTAGTGCCAGGTTTGTGGCTCCTTGGCTAGAGTCTGTATTGCTATCAGAAAAATTCTATATAGTATGGGAAAAGCAAAATGGTAATGAGATTGCAATTTCATACTTTATGAATTCATTGTGCATCCTCTCTTTCTAGTCTGTGTTGCTTTCAATTTTGGAGAGCAGATCAATATGATAACTTAGATATCAATCTCTAGGTAATGTTGCATAAAACTAATAACTGTAAAGCAACTTTTTTATAAATTGCTGATATTTATGCCTTGTGCTCTTTTAAAGCATTTTTTGCAGTATTTTGATATGCGCATTAGTGATACTGCGGGGGAAGGAAGATTTTTTTTTTTAATGTATGTCTTTGATAAGTAATTGTGTTAGTGCAAGTATACATATATATATATATGTGTGTGTTTATTCCAGAGCTTCTTATTTTCAATTTGCCTTACATTTGAAATGATGTTTACATATTCTTACATCAGCAGAATGCTTTGTTATCTTACATATTGCTGTAGAAAATATACTGAAAGTCTCTGCTACCTGGTAAAAATCTATTAGTTGTTCCAAAAAAGCATCTTGACAGTATTAGGACTGTATCTTGTATGTTTGTGTAATACAGTAGACTGAATTTTCAGGCCATGGGCAAATCTCGTGTATGGAAAATCCATTTTTAGGTACTTTGTGACTGTCCTTAAATCCTGTCTCTTAAAATGGCAATTGAGCAGAAGCAAAGCCTCTAAAAAAGCTGTTGCACAACATCTGTGATTTCAACAAATCTCCTGCTTCTCGTGTTTGATGCATTGCCTGAGAGTGCCTGGGCTGCAGCCAGACTCAAAAGCTCAGTCTGCAAGGTTAACATGGAGACACTCACATCCTCAAGGATATGTTAAACAGAAAAAACTTGCTTGGGAGGTGGTGGGGAAAATATAGTATTTAATTTGTTAATAGCATCTTATAACTAAGTAACTTCATATAGATGTCCCTTCTCCCCTCTTCTTGAGATCAGCCAGTATATGAAGTTAAATGTATGATGTGCTTGACGTTCCTTGTGAGTCCCTTCCAACTCAGAGTACTCTGTGAAAAGCTCTTAAGAACTGCAAGCAGCTGTCCAGTCCTTGTGGGGGAAGGTGGAACACTGAGCACTGACAGTGCTGAGATTCTCTGAGCAGTGCTTGCACAGCTCTGGTCAACCCTGTGGACCCCTGTCAGAGAATTAAAGATCACAATTGCCACAAGAAAGTCTACAAGAAGGAACATGCTGTGAGATAAGCCACCACATCAGGATTGTGAGATAAGTGTAGAAGAGAGGAATTCGCCAAAGAAAAGCTCTAATTCCAAGCCTGACGAGAGGTGAGGTTTGGTTTGCACGTCCTGGTTAATGCATCTGAACAAAAATTCCCCACTGTGGCAAACTGGGAAAGGAAGCAACTGCTTATACATGTATCACTCCAAGTAATGGGAGTGGCATCTGTGCTCTGTGGGTACCTGGAACCTGGGCTGTATAAAGGTGGTACCCCTGGAAGAGCAACCCTGGGACTGCCACCACCGAGAGGCCCAGGGTGAAAGAAGAACCAGCTGGATGCTGCTGGATCCGTGGATGGTGGTATCTTCCTAATCAACCCTTCCCACTCTCCTTTCTTTTTCTCCCCTTCTGGCACCCCCTTTGCCCCCTTCCCCCTGCTTTCCTATTCTTTTCTCTCTCTCTGCCACACATTTTCTGTTAAATAGAAGCTGTACTGTTGACTTTGGCTTTCGGTCTTGTTTGCACCATACCTCGGCCAGAGACATCTCTCAGTAATTGAATTGCAGCAGCTCCGTGGTATCCTGGCATAGGAATGAAAATTAACCTACACATCCTTAATTGTTATATTTTCCTCTTGCTCTTCTTGCTTTCTTTACTTGGCAGTAAGATTTCAAATTCCTTTTCAGAAAGTGCTGAAACTACTGATGGTGTGTAGTTTGTTTTTATTTTGTCCTGGACAAATTGCAGTAGTAGAGAGGAGCCTTAGTGACTTAGGTGAAGTCAAACACAGAGATTTTGTCTTTAAAAGACAAAATATTAGTAATCGACGCATCTTTTTTAGGCCAAGGGGGTATGACAAGAATCAGATTTTTCTTCTGATTTCTGGTAAGCAGGAAACTGTCAAAGCTTGCTTTATTTTCTGGAAAAATGTTCACTTTCTTGTGAGACATTTTTAATGCCTTAAAGCAGTATAATTACTGCTCTTCTAAAGAATAGGGTTTTGTTTTGTTGAATTGCTAATTGCATAGTTTTACTGAGAATTGGTATGTGCATTTTCCTCCCATCCCCCAACGATTGTAAAAAGACACAGGGGGTTCTCCTCCCGCCTTACGTATTTCTTATGTATTAGACAAAATTCAGAGTGGGTGAACAAGGAATAGTAGGCAAATTTCTGACCTGTTACTCTGTCTTGTAGTTCCTGCAAGTCTGTCAGAATGCAGTTTCTGAAAATGAGTAACATTTACCTAACTTCAAGCTACTTTTTGGGGCAGAATAGCAGTATGCTACTTTCAGCATTTGCATTTTCAATACTGTTGTGTGATGGTGCATGATGAACCTGGCTGGTGAGGTCAGAGCAACTAATTTCCTGCTGATATGTGTGGGCTTTTCAGAAGTGGTAACAGGATTAAAATAATTCTGTGGCCAGGAAATGTTGCCATCTCCAGTTGTGTGCTTGCAGATTTTGAGAATGTATATGTTCATGGATATTATGTGCTGCATATGAAAGAAATAATTACCTGATTTGGTTGTTTGAAATCTGAATTCTCATTTCTTAGATAATTACTGAAGACACAATTATATTTAATTGTTGGATTTTCAGTTTAATAAGTATTTTTGTAATTGTGGCTTCTTTTTGTTCCATTCAGAATTCAATGAGAGATGAGATTTTTCTTTTTTTGGTTAGTCATTAGTATTCACAGCTCTATCAGACTGCAGTTCAAACTCTTCACTTGTTTTTGTCACAGAAGATGATGGAGCAAGGTTGCTTAGAAACACTGAGCCACACTCGCAATGGGAGATATCAATCTGTTCTGTGTATTCACCTGCACATGCAGGGCAGAAAATTGAGTTTTTCTGCAGATTATGTTAATTCATTGCAAGTTTATTTTATCTGTAGTATGCTTAAATGTAGATAAAAAGACTTAAAAAAAAAAAGATTTTGTTTCATTAGATACAGTGAGAAAATGTACACTATTGACTTTTTAAAAAGTAATTTAAAAGTATAAGAGTTCTAATTTGCTTGCATGGCTTCTGAAAAGAAAGTGTTACTATTCTTGGCTGAGTTAATCAATTTGTCTTTTATTGACAAGTTGCATAAATTGGAGATTATTTCATGATCTATTTAAAACAATTTTTTGTAAGTTCCCAGCTTTAGTCTTCAGTTCAAGAAAATATGTCTGCTTGACTACTAACAGCAATTACATTTTTCCCTAATCTAGTGGAACTCTTGATCTTTTTAAGACTGGCCTAAAAATAAACCAAGTCACTCAAGTTATACAATTTTTGATCTTTTCAGCTATGAGTAACATTGTCTATTTTTAGACCAGCTGTAATTGTACACTAATGTGCTGGAAAAGATAAATGTAGCTTTTAATCACTCTAACTTCTAAGCATTTCAATTATTGCACGTATTAAATATGCTGAAAATGCATATATTTCCTCCTGTGAGGCTGGAATGGACTTTAGTATATTTTCAAGGGACTTAACATTTTTGCATCACTGAGCTCCTGCCTCTTTCTTTAACACACAGGCTGTTGTATGGGGAGGTTTTTAACATGGGACCCTGCTTTATTTTTCTTACTTTGTGCTGAACTCATCCTCTTTACATCTCAAGAGCAAGAAATCAGGGTAAAAGTTGCACAACAGTGCTTCTGTAAAGCTGTAAGATTCTTATGGGTAGTTCATACAGTAACACAATAGAAAATTAATTGTATAACTATAGTGAGGCAAGTGTAGTAATAGACCAGTAAAATGGCAAGTGGGAATAAGCAGGAAATAATTTAATTCTTGGTTTAGTTTTCACTAAGATTTTAATAAAAATCAGAATGATAAAGCATGTTATGTTGCTAATAATTGAATTATTCTGATACCCATAGACTCAGATATTTTTAAACTGCATCCTTGTCTGATTTTTTGACATGCTTAAAGTAATTGAGTCCAACTTTTCCTATGAAAGATAGATTCTAATAAACACAATACAACCCCCAAAACAAAACAACAATTTATTATGACATATTTTATCCTTTGGAGTTGTTACAGGAAAATACTTTAAAAAAATATTTTATTTAAATATTTTATTTAAACTTTTTAAAAAAAATTATTTATTATGAACATAGTATAGTGTTAAGGAGGAAATATCTCTAGTCCTTTATGGTGCCACCATTGTCTCCTGTAGCTTCTCTTTAGATCAGGTGTGGGTCACAAGAAAACAAGACCCAGAACTATGGTCTTTGTCTTTTTACACTTCTGCTTTTTCCCCACATTGTACTGTCACAAGCCCTTTTATGTTTTTGTGTTGAACACTGCTTCACATTGTATAACATTGTTATATTCTTTTTATTTTGACTCTCATTGATTTCCTAGTTGGTTTCCTGCAGTTGGTTTCCTTTCTTTCTGTTGGGGCAGCAGGTGTCTGTATGTTTGAACACAGCTATGGATGGGGTGTGCAGATATCTGAGCAATTTTCAGTGAACTACAGAGTTTCTTATTAGGAAATAATATTTTGAAAATACATGCTTATAACACATACATCCTTTATTGCCAAAGAGTTATTTAATTCACTTTGTGTTTTGTGACATTTTACCTTCTTTTTGAGGAAAACCAATTGTTTCTCTAAAACAATGCACTGTTTTTTTCAAAGTTAGAGTGAATTTTTTTTTTTAATCCTACTTGTTTAGGACCTGTGAAATTTGCTGAAAATTTTCTTGACATACAGAAAGGAATAGTAACTTGCACATTTTTCCCTTGTATATATTTTTCATTATAAGAAAGATTTATGATTGTAATATGACCCTGTGAATTGAGCCACTTTCTGCAGAGCATTGCTTCAGCACCTAAAGCATCAGGAATTATTGGAATGCATGTTTTGAATTTTGATTTCCATCCTATAATGTTGACCTTTAGTTTCTCTTCATTTTTGTCATGTTTGCCTTTCTTTGTGCTTCATGAGTATCAATGTTTCTTTTTCTTCATATTGATAGTAGCTTTCAGTAATTTCTGTCTTCATTCACTGGTAGAGATATATAGTTTCAATCTTGATTAAATACCATGTTAGATGTTGAATTTTTATTAATAAACCCCTTGCTCTAAAATCATGTGTAAGTCTGCACTGTGTCCTCTGGAACTGCTGACTGTATTTAGTATGCATTTCTGGTGCAGCTTTGATTTCAGAGTGAAATGGAAAACATTGTGAGAAAAAGGAATATTGATTTTTCTTCTAGTTAAGCAATGGTTTTCCAAGTGACAGAGCTCAATTATATTATACTGGTTATTGGACTATTTAACATATGCCTTTTTAGTGAAGTGATTCTGAACAGTAATGTCCTATATCTTAATTAAACCAATATTTTGAGGGCAGTTGGGTAGAACATACATTTGAAAATGTAAATGTCAAGTATATTGTACCAAGGCTTATCTGTTAAATACTGTGAGGTTACTGCCCAGATGAGACTGCTGGGAATAATAATTGTTCAACCTTTTCTTTTTCTGTTGCTTGTGTAATTGGATCATGATGTTTGTCCATTTGATAGCTACTGTAAAGTATAAATTAGAGTAAGCTGGAAGTGGATGTAAGAACACGTTATTTAAATTTTTAATTATGAGTTGGAATAGGTGCTCCATGGGGGGTCAGTCTGCAGAGTCTCCCAGAAGCCTTCTCAGAAAACTGCTGAAAGAGAAGAAGTGAATGGCAAAGACAGCTTAGTCACTTAAGGAATTAAATGCACCCTTTAAAGCGGGTGAGGAGCTGGCAGCGTGTGATGCAGGCAGGGTTTGTGTTCCATTTATACACCTCATGTTCTGAGGAATCCTGACTCTGGGCTGAGAGTGTGTGTAGGGAATAGTTTCAGTCAGCAGTGATGCATTCATGGCCCGTTTGGGAAGCACTGTAGAGAGTTAGTTGGGTGGGTCACAGTTTCTATATTGATCTAAAATAAAATGAAATGAATGGTAGGTAATAAGATCTCATTAACCTTGATTTATACATGTTAAAAAGCTCTAAAATATTGTCTGCAAGGTCTTTAGCTTCCAGCTCTTTCTCCCTTCCCTCATCCCAAGTAGGCACCAGTGCCATGTTCAGGGAAGTTACCTGTATCAGTGCAATGCAGACGTGTTTCTCTATAGCTTGAAATATTTTGATAATTCAGGAAGAATAATATCTATTTATGTTGCACGTTTCTGCTTCTATTAAATGACAAGGACAGTTCTGAGTTTTAAAAACTGATCAGGAGTGAGTCATGCTAAAAGAACTGTAGGGATAACTTAGAGCTACTTTCAGAAATGTTTTCCAATTGGATAAGAATATGGTGATATATATATAAAAAATATACTGGTGCTATCCCAGTATAGTGTGCCAGTATGACAGAAATAAAAAACCCGCATCTTATACATTAGCAGTTCTGTATTCCACTTGATTTTTCCTATCTTAGTGTAGATTCTCTGAACTATCCTTAAATGTAGAATATAAAATAAATCTCTTTGAAGTTAGCAGAAGAAAGCAACTTCTCATCTATAGATAAGCAATCAAGATAAAAACGTGACAGTCTTTGTTTGAGGGATAAGTAAGTGGCTGTCCTGGTATCTCAGAGCTGCTGTGTTGTTTTGCAGGATGTGACCTTCCAGTTCAGTGAGCACACAGAGGGCATCTGTAGCCCCGTTCCTTTCTTAAAATAATGCAGAGAGACTGGAGAGAAGAACAAAAACCTAAGGCTTCTCCTTGTGAAGTTTGGTGGTATTTACCTTGATTCTAGCAGTGCTTGGTTGATAGCATGTGTGCATGCCACGGCTGCCAAATGCTGATGCATTTCTCTTCTGGCTTTGGTGCAGATCTGACACGGTTTGGACACGGAAGGTTTTTGTTCGTGTGGATTAGTGAAAACTGCTGGCTGAGGGAAGCTTATTCAGTGATCAGGCAGTCTGACTGTAAACCTTTTGTTTTGGAAAAAGATTAACGAACCAAATAAAAGCCACCATGCCTTATTTCACGAAGTTATTTGAGATCTTTCAAAAAGTTATGTTCTATTCTATGTGGAAACAAATTAGCATTTCCAAGCAGGTTAAAACGAGGAATCAGCAGGGCTATCTTATCTCAAAAAGATTAACTGAGACCCTGGATTTTTTTAACATTTTGTGATATATATTGAGTTTCCTTTTCTTTATATTTTTTTTTTTTCAAACTTAAGGATCCCAAAAATGAATACAGAAAAGAGTAAAGTTCCACATGGTTTCTGTTTTATGGTCATTCTTCTAAAAAGATGCACCTAAATTTTCGCCCCTTGCTTAACCATGTCTTTGAAGCTATGTCCTTTCTGACTTAAAAATGAGATTAAGAACTATGTAAAGTGTTTTGCATAATAAAAGTTTTTTACATAATACTGTCCTTTAAGCACATACAGTTTTCATATTCACAAAAAAAAGAAATAAGCCAATTTAATTTATAACCATTTCTTTTGACCATCAATATCTTTTGAGCAGTACCATCACTACTGACATTCTGAGAGCCTGTGCTTTCCACATAGCTACACGAGCCACTGTGAATGACATAGGTTTGCTTATGCTCTGACAGCTCTGTGATTTGTAATCTGCTTTGCTGTCTTCTGCTAAACAGAACATCCCCTCCTAAGCAAGATTCCCACTGATGTCTTGCTCCATCACATGCACTGTGCACTGATAGTGTAGCTCTGTGGAGGAAATACTTCCACACAGATGTTACATGAAAGACATGTAAGAAAAATAACCTTTTAATCTGACTGATGTATTGCTGTCCCATATGAAGCACAGGCCCCAGCTCTGTTGACCCACTTTGCATGCCAGGAGTTGCCTCTGCCAGGTGTCCTGTTGAACTGTGGTGAATTTTCTGAGTACATAGAATTCTATGTGCCCATAAACATTGCAAGTTTGTGCTTGCTCTCTTGTGTGAGTCACAATTCGTATGACTCTTTTCAAGAGGGAGTTATTACAGATTTTGGGCTGAACCTTAAGTTCTAAAAAGTTAATATTCCCATCAGATTTTTAATATGAAAGACATGTCTTGTGTATATTGCTGCTTGCAGCAGTGGTGGGCTTTGTTATCTAGAAGCTCTTTTAACACTTGGCCTTGATAAATGAAGGCAAGAAATAGTATTGCTGCATTTTCCCAATGAAAACTTTCTGGTTTTTTGTATATTTACCTTCACAGACCTTTCTTACCCATATGTCTGATTAGTTAATGCTATTAGGAGTCCAGCTATTGCTGTCTCTGGGGCAGAAGGGTGGTGCCTGGCCTGCAAGGTTACAGGACAGCCTGTGGAGGGTGTGGGTTCATATTTGTCTCTCTTGGTGTGAAAGGGGAGAGGTTTTGAGCTGCAAATGGAGAGCTGGAAGGAGTCAGGAGAAATAGCAGAGAATTCTGCTCGGTATATTTTTCTTGGGTTTATTTTTTCTCACCTCCAGTTTTTCTTTATCCTAAATATTACTGAGAATACTGGACTTGTATTTCTTGGAATATCACAAAGTTTGTTGTTTTAAATTACCATAGTTTACTTTTAGTCTTAATGACATTCTCTAGGGAAATTCTGAGAGTAAAGAACTATTAATGCTGAAACTCACACCTCTGTTGATATATGGGGGTTAATGTCCTGTCTCAAAATTTATAAGACTATAATCTGTTATGAGGAGTTTGAGGGGCATGATTCAGACTTAGCTATTAAAGAAAATTCAGACTTTAGGTGGAAAGAGTGTTCAGCCCTTCTGTGTCCTGTATGGGCTGTGGCAATGGAAGTGCTGAGTCCTGCACTTGGGTCACAGCAGCCCCCCCCAGGCATCACTCCAGGCTGGGGGAAGAGAGGCTGGAAGAGAGGTGGAAAGGGGCCTGGGGGTGCTCTCAGCAGCTGGCTGAACATGAGCCAGCAGTGTGCCCAGGTGGCCAAAAAGGCCAGTGGCATTCTGGCTTCTATAGGAAATGTGTGTTCAGCAGCAGCAGGCCAGGGATTGTCCCTCTGTTCTCAGCACTGCTGAGGCCACACCTCGAGTCCTGTGTCCAGCTTTGGGCCCTGCCCTACAGGAGGGACACTGAGGTGCTGGAGCATGTCCAGAGAAGGGCAGTGGAGCTGGGGAAGGGTCTGCAGAGTAAGGCATGTAGGAACAGCTGAGGGAGCTGGGGGAGCTTAGCCTGGGGAAAAGGAGGCTCAGTGGTGACCTTATCAGTCTCTGCAATTCCCTGGAAGGATGGTGTAGCCAGGTGGGGGTTGGCCTCTTCTGCCAGGCAACCAGCGACAGGACAAGAGGAAATGGCTTCAAGCTGTGATAGGAAATGTTCAGGTTGGGCCTTAGGGTGGATTTTTTCACTGAAAGACTTGGAATGTTTTGCCCAGGGGTATAGTGGAGTCACCATCTCTAGTAATGTTCAAGAAATGGCTGGATGTGGCATTTAGAGCTAGTTTAGTTGACAAGATGATGTTCAGTCAAAGTTTGGACTCAATGATCTTGGAAGCCTTTTCTGATCTTAATGATTCTGTGAATTAAAATAAAAAATTGGTCTCAGTCCATGAGCTGTTGAGCCATATGCCCTGATGTTGGCATTAGCTCCTATCTATAAATATTCTTGTCTCAGCTTTACATGAGATTTAACTGGTAGATGTTTGGTCATTGTTTTGTTGGCATTCAAATGTGGAAACCAGCCAGTTCCAGTAAAACATGGGATGCTAGTTAGGGCAAACTAGAAACGAGCCAAGTCTTGTGTCTGATGGCAGCAGGAAGGCAGTTGTTATAGCTGCTGTTCACTGGTGATTTTGCTGAAAAATGTTGTATAGCATTTCCAAATCAGTTATGGTCTTTCTGAGTTGTAAACTTGTCCCCTTGCTTTTTGTCTGGCATTCATTTTGTAGGTACGTGAAGGCATATTTCTAGGAAAAGTGGTTTTTATTTTTCAAGCAGAGTACTGCAATTTGGGATAACTCTGTCCATCAGTCAGTCTTCATCTCTGTGGTACTGTTCTTGTCCAGACAAATACCTGACTTACTTGTGTCTTACTACTCTGAAGAGAAACCAGAGCAATGTGAAGTTCTTATAAGCTGCTGTTCAGTTTTTATAAGCTGCTGCTGTTCTGGATCAGTCTGTTTCCAAAGTACTGCTCAGACTCTTACTGAGTGTCCCAGGAGTGCAGCCTGGGGCTGGTGCTGATGGCTCTTTCTTATCTAGAACACATATTAACTGATTAACTGTATTTTATGTATAAAAACATCTTTGCATACATATGGCCAACAGAATGGTTTATTTCTGAGAGACAGCTTAGCTGTTACTGCTGCTTGCTGATTCTGACCTAGGAAGTCTTTTCGAGGCCCAAATTAGAGTTTCTTTGAGCTTGTTTGTGCCTATGACATCATTTATGCAGACTGTGGGCTTCACAGTAATGCTAAGTATGAAACAGCATCTTGTGAAGAATTATTTTTGAACAGCTAATTATAACATTATAAGTAAGAAACATTCTGTATTCATTTTCAACAGACTCTTCTTTAAAGTTTCTTGTCAGTTAAATTTAATTTTATATTCTTATCAGCCCTGATGGTAAATACTTTCTTCAACTATATTACTGCAATTTCTGAAAAAAATATTCTTTTTTTTTTTCCTCCTATTCCTAAGATGTTCATATTGTGATGATGATGTCAGTCAATTTTTCATCTCTGCACAATCCCTCTGCTGGATGTAGACTCTGAAGAACTGTCTTGGAGACGTTTTGCTTTCTTATGTTTAATATGTCCTAAATTTTCCTCACAGATCTTAAAAGAGGCC
Source organism: Thryothorus ludovicianus (assembly GCA_013397245.1). Classification (NCBI taxonomy): domain Eukaryota; kingdom Metazoa; phylum Chordata; class Aves; order Passeriformes; family Certhiidae; genus Thryothorus; species Thryothorus ludovicianus. Next base: position 1,408,693 of record VZTB01011867.1, on the reverse strand, counting down.
TTATAAATTTTTTGTCAAATACCTTTTTGTTGGCCTTCGTAAAGGGTTCATTGCTTGAAAACAGCAGGGAGTAAAATGTATTGATTTGGAGATAATGAGACAAATTCTTCTGTACTTTTTTCAGGATGCATTTTGTATGTATCTTATAAAATTTGAATTCCGTGAGCATTGCGAGCAGCTTGAAGATAGAAATGGTTGCATGGGATAAGAAATGCAGGGACCAGATTTCTGACACACTGGGGCAGGTGGTGTTTTTCAAATTGTGGTTTTAAGAAATGTGAAAGGTGATGTTGAATAAAATGTAGGACTGGAATTGAAGAATGTAGGTTTCTGTTTTATGTTTTACAGATTTGTGAAGTCACTTGCAAGGGCATTTGGTCTCTTAACCTGTCACAGGCACTATGAAACATTGGCTTGCCTTGGAATGCTAAGTAATATAATTTGGACATTGATGTGGAAAACATACTATCAAATTATTTGATTTTAAAGCTTACCTGTCCAAGAGAGTAGGTGGATGAAACAGATAGCTTGGGAGTTCCACAGTCTCTGCCCTGGGGTTCTGTCCCTAGCAATCCCTGTCTGTATCCCAATAGCACTGAGGTGGAGTTGCAGAGTTGTGCTGGTGTGACAGCAGTTCCAGTTATTGAGAAGCAAATATCATTGTGTTTGTGGTGTCTTAGTTTCTAAGCTGAGCTGCAGTGGGTTCTGCCAGGGTTTGCCAGGTTAGATTATTCATTAGAAAGTAGTAAACAAGACTTTTTTTTTTTAAACATGGTGGTGCAAACACTAAGTTGCAAGGCCTTTCTATATAAGCATTTTCATAGCCTTTTAGGACATTTTTTTACTTTCTTTGATTTACAGAGGCCTTTGGAGTGTGCTAGTGAAAATACAGACTTCCTGGCAGTGAACACTTCCTGGCACATTAACACTTTTTGATTTTCATAACTTGTTTTTGCAGGCTAAGGAGTGGTTCACAGACCACCAGGTGTTCCAGACCTGGAGGTGAAAGCTCGTTGTTTCAACATTTTTCTTGGGTACTTCAGTGTTTCTGTGGTTTTACTGAAGCCAAAAATGTCTGTAATTTTGCTATAGGGAGACTGGAGTATATGAAAGAAGAAGAATAAGGTTCAATCTTAGTATGTTTTCCTGAGGTGATCAGCATACACGTGTGTCAAGTCCAAGGGTTTTAAGAAGTGTTTGATAACTATAGTATTGAAAAGGTCATAATACAGCAGTCTGCAAACATATAGCTAAATCGTGTACTCATGCCAAAATGTATTCCTGCAGATTTCCAAGTACTGGATTTATTATTAGAGAAGGTGGACTTAAAGTGAACTCCGAAAGATGCCTTACAGGAGGAAGCTAAATACAAGAAGACTTTCAGAAGTACAGGAGGAAGCTAGTCTTATGTCACACACACAAAATGCTGTTCTCAAGGATGTTGTATTCTTTTAACTTTCATTTTATACACTTTTGTCAGAGAACACAGAATGGAATTTATTGATGGAAAAACTAAAACCAAAAATTCACTATAGCATTTTTCATGAATGTATGCAGTGTCTGATGTTTGATTTCCTTCATTTTTTTACTAAAAAAGAACAAATCTGGCATTAGGATTGAATTTACCCAGTAAAATGTTTGAAGTATGTAAACCAAGTCCTATTTTTTTTCTTTTTGGCACCTTAAAAAGGTGCGTGTTTTACATAAAAGTGGTATCAGAAGTGGAGCAACTAAAGACTTTTGATTTCGACATTTATTTCAGGAAAATAATCAGGGTCTAATAAATAGCCAGTAGGGAGGATGATAATAGAAGAACAAGTCAAGGTATTATATTTAATGCTTTACATATAACATATTCTAAACTGTTTATTTTCTTGAATGCCCCTCAAATCAATGTTTGCCAGCTTTATCTGGCTAGTAGGCAAACCCTCCGAGTGGTTAGCAGCTCTGTGGACCTCATCATATTTGGTTCTCCTTGTTGGTTTCAGTTTTAACTTAACGTGAGCTCTAAAGATCTTTCTGGAGGTCTCTTGAACAGTGGATAGATACAGCCTTGTCTAGGGAAGCATAATGTGAATTACATTCTGTTATCTTGCATAAGCAAAGGATGATTACTTGTTCTGAATGCTTTCCATCACCCTTGCACCTGATGGTACAATACTCGTTTAGTAATTGTGGATTTCAACCTTTATTTTACTTCCCTAAGCATACTTTTTGCTTTGTAGAAAAAAAACCAAAACCCATTGGTTTAATAAAAACATTTTCAATAATTGTACACACTAATGCATGTCCTTTTATTTTGATATTAATGGTACGTAACCCCCACTGAATTTGTCAGCCCCACTGAGCCATAAACTGAGGAGCTGTGATTTTTAGCAGAACATTTTGAAATATGAGTAAACTGAAAAAAAATTACCTCCATTACAGATCATACTTCTCTGAAGAATTGGTATAAAGCTGTACTTTAATATAGAAAATCACATTGTGGATCATATGGAACATTTCTAAATGGTATCGGCATCTGTTGTGTTTTTCTGCTAGCAACACTTACTTCAGAAGTGCTTTTTTGTTGTTCATGTGTGTACTTTTAGTTTCTGTAACTGAGCAAGGTCAAATCTTATTGCTGTTCTGGGAGCAATTCTTAAAAAAAATTGTGTATCTGCGCATTTTGGCGGATGGATAAGAAAATCTACTAAAGTATTGAATAATAATTTAAATTACAGTGCAGTTCTTCTGTTAGGTGCTGTAGGAAGCACGTCCTTATGGTAAAAGGTTAAGTATTTTGGGAGAATATATCATTCCTTTGTTGAGCCCTTTTCTTTCATAGCAATGCTGTGTTGGTACTTTATAGTGAGCAGCAATCCTGTACTTCTCCCCCTCGTGCTAACCTGAAATAAAACATTAACCTGTGGGGTTTTTATTGCTGCATTATTCCTGTTACTTCTCACTCCATTACAAGGGTCAAGCAATAACCAGGCAATGGTACATACAAAGACAGTTGGCTTCTGCCAAGGATTTGAACACTAAAAATCTTGCTTTGAAATCGCCATAGTTACATGTTTTCCATAAACATAGACCAACAGACTTCTAAACTTGAGAGAAAGACTTTTTCTGTGGGTGGCTGAAGCTATTGCTCATGTAAGGCCTCCCGGCGTTACTGAATTCTGGAGGCCATGATTTTGCACTGACATTGGAAGGTGTCTGGACCATCTTCCCTCCTGTCATGGTGTGCTGAAGTCCCCCTGTCCCTGTGCTGCAGCCTGTCCCTGCTGTTAAGAGGGGGGTCTGAAGACACCTGCACTTTGCCCTGTCTCTCCCTGCTGCACTTGGTGTGTGATGGTGGCAGTTCTGTGCATGTGCTTCAGGTGTCATCCCTGTAGGACCCTGAGATGGGGGAGCACTGGCTAATCCAGTATCTGCAGGAGACATCACAGTTGTTTTGTTGAGCAGAGTGAACAGATCTGTAAGACCCTGTGCTAATGTGTCACTTCCAGAGGTCTGATATTTTTGCAACTCATTAAAATTAAAATACGTATTTTTGTTAGTGGAAGGCTGATTGATGTGTCCAGGAGTCTGTCTTTTCCAAGAATATTTGTATTAGCTTATGAAGTAGTTTACTTTTCTCTATAAGTGCTGTTTCTATAAATTTACATGAATTGAGTACTCTCCTGCTATAGAATGGTTTTTCCTGGTTTCTTTGGTTCAATTTGTCAGTAAGCCTTTGTATCAACTCTTGTGTTTGTCAGTGCAAAATCGATTTACTTTTAGGGGAAATCAGCTGGGCCAGAGGTAAGCAAGTGGGAGAAAAGTTTAATTTGGTGAGCTTTGATGAATATTGTATTGCTGTTTATGGCCTGAAGGAAACATCATTCAACTTAATAAGACTCATTCAAGTGTATCGAGTGGGATGTGGTTGTTTCCTGTTTTGTTCTTTTAGAGACACGCAGAGTTCAATGTGTCAAATTATATCTAAATTTAGGGAAATGGTCCTTGAAAAAAAAGTATTTTTTTCTTTGGACTTTCAAACATTTCACGGTTATCTTGCATTCATCTACTTTTCATTTGCCTTTTGTGTAAAATACTGCTTTCACTCTTGATTTCTTGGCAATTTTCTGTTATTAAATCACTGAGATTAGAATCTGTTCTTTAACTGGAAGATATATTTTGGCGACACTTGTTTTGTATTTTAATGCAGCCCATATTTTAAGATGAAAAAATAGTTGCTGTTCACTATATTCAAATGCCTGTTAATACCAGAGTCAGTGATGGGTAAGGGTGTTAGTAATTGGCAAATAACATTTCAGCAGATACAGGAGTATCTGTGAATTGTGAAATGAAATACTTTCTTTGACTGGACTTATTCTTTCTAGGAAGAGGGAGTAATAAAAAAGAGAGGCAAAATGTGTCGATAATTTACAAAAGTTGTCTCTCATAGACACATTGCTACCTTTGTGTATCACAATACATCAGATTTCTGTTTTCAGACCTTTTATTCATGCCATTTTATCTGACAGTTGAAATAATTCAACTAGGAAGGGTGAATATACACAAGTGGACTATTTGACTACTCTAAATCAATGAGATTTCCATTTGTCTTGCTTGAAGTGCCATACTGAAAGCTTTTTCAACATTTTTTTTTGAGATTCCTGACTCTGCTTGTCTGTGAGAATAGGATAGTATACCTAGAACAACAGGAGAATTGAAAATGTTCCTTGTTTTTTAGTAATCTTACACTTTTTAAAGATAAACCCAAAAAACAAGAAACGAAAAACCAAAAAAATCTGTGAAAATAAGTGGACAGTGTTAAAATGCCCAATTCAGTGAAAGATAGTGTAACAACTGAAGAAAACCCATATTCTTTTAGAAATTTAGAAATAACGGAGTTTTTTCTGACATTTCCCTTGTAAAAGGTGCAGGGAGCTTCTCCAAGCATGCAGGTATTCCTGTTTATTTTTTTACTTTTAAACATGTTTGTTCTGGAACAGGATGGCTGCTTAGATTCTTGCTAACTTCATCTGTGGACTGAAAACAGTAGAATAAAACAAAAAGCAAATGATTTTTCTAGAGCTAGTGTGTCACACAAAGAGCCATTCACAAACTCCTGTTGAGCTTTAAGTAGACTCCTGTGTCAAATCTAACCACTAAAGTGCTTGGCTATAGATGAAGGCTCATCAGTTTTCTCCAAGTAAATGAAGCTGTTTGTATGTGTTATTACTTTAGGACTGAAATATCAAATTGTTCTGTTGGGGAGAGGGAGTGCAGAAATTGCACACTCCAAATCAAGAGATTCCTAGGGTATTAAATACACAGTGGGTTTGTTCTCAGTATATTTTTTTGCTTGTCTGGAGAATTATTTGCTTCAAATTGAGCAGGCTATTGTAATTTATAATTGTATTCTTATGTTTTATTATTTCTATATTGCCCTTTTCTATCCTTTCTCTCTTGTTTGAAAGTCTTTCCTGTAATAAAGAAGCAACCTCACACACTGGCTTATGCATGTGATGGAAACTAATGATATATGCAAGAAGTATTTCTTCAGTGTCACAGAAATGTGGAAAAAAATTAGATTGACTGTTTTTTTGCTTTGATTGTCACTCCTGCTCAGTGTCACAGCTTCTACTAGCATTGGCAAAATCTGCAGCAAGGTACATGTTGCTACTTGCAGGGTTGGAAATAAGTAGATTATAGGGACTAAGATTACTTGAATCTCAACTTGGAGGAAAAAAATGGCAAGGAAGTTTTGGGGAATGGTGAACTTGAAGACTGTGCTCTCTCCCCAGACTTGGAAGATAAGCAGTGACAAGGAAAGTACTGAAGCCCTTGGAGGTCACTGTCTACCACCTCTGTGTCTCTTGTGCTAGTACAGAGAGACAGGAACCAAAGAAAGAGAACACAATGTTTTTTTCCAGACTACTACCTTAATGAAATTATTTTATGGAATTGCAGGGTAGAAATAGTTTACTGTTAAAATTTACCCTTTCATTACTCACCTTTATTAAAAATCCCATCCTGTAAAAGGAAGAAATTTATTTAGGCTTTTCTGTTCAGACCTACAGTAATGTTTGCCCTAAACAGACATGGATTTCCACTTGCTACATGGCTTTCAGTGTGACTGTTGTTTTTATGGAGACTATTTTACAGCAAAGCTAGAAGGATTATTTTACTACTGAATCTTCATTTTTGAAGATTTTAAGGATTCTTTTCAGTTGAAGTTTTCAGAACTGCTCGATATGTGGACTTTCCTAGTCTGGTTTTCCATCTCTTTAACCATCTACACAAGTTAGGCATTTCCTAAAAGGATAAGTACATAGTATTTAGTTCTCTGGCTTTTATTTTGCTGTCTGTCTGAGGAATATTTTCCTTAGCGTTTCAGAAAGAAAAGCCTATGTGAGAGAGGTGTTACTCAGCAAATCAAACTTTCAGCTCAGGCAGCCTTTGCTTCCTCACAGGGGAATCAGACATGTTTGTGTCCTCTGGGTGAAGAAGAGCCTTGCCCCAGGTCTCCTGTGCCAGGTGCCTTTTGAAATCCTGGCAGCTGCAGAAGGGATTGGTTGCTGCAAGGGGTGTGCAGTGCTGTCGGTTCCCCCCTGCAAATCTTGTTCCCTCTTGTCAGAGCGATGCTGATCTTGCTCTGAAGCAGCTCTGTGTGTCTCGTGGGGTTCTCTGCGGGGTGACCACAGCTCCCAGTGCTCCTGCAGCCCCCGTGCACCCCTGGGAGCTGCATAGGCTGGCACAGTGTGTGCTCCAGGTCGATGCAGGCTGGCCTTCCAAACCCTCTCTAGGCAGGGTCTTTACACTGGTCTTGCAAAGAGAGGCCTTAGGTTTTGGCTTTTGTATTTTTTAGATTCTGTGCTGTTTTAGTGGGTAGTTTTAGGTTTCATATTAAATGCTACTAAGCTCTCTTCACAGAGTAGATAGACAAAACAATTCCTTCTCTAGCTTGATACCAAGGACAACTTTCAGGACCAAGAACTAAAACAGTGGTGAAATGAGAAGGAGAAACCAGGAGGAGAACCTGAAGCCATTGTTGGACAATTGATTCTAAGATTCTAATGGACCAGAACTTATAAAAGTGTGGGACCTTGTGATCAGGTGTCCATTTTGTGACCATTTTTGGGCATCTTGGGTGTGGTCCAACTGGACTCTTGTGTGGCCCAGGTGTACCCATGGAGACCTTTTAATAAATCCCTACATTTTCCTCTTGTTCTGTCTAGTATCTGTTCCAGGTCAGCCTCCAGAAGGCATCAGGACACCCAGAGTGGTGCTTCTCGCTGGCTGGCTAAAGAGCCAAAGGCTTTTGAGAAATGCTGATGGCATCGCTCCTTGCAGAGCTCTCTGAAGCCTGGACACCTCTTTGAACCCCAACTCTCTGGTGTTTCAGATGAGGAACTCAGTGGTGCTGATTCATTTACTTTACCATTAGACAGAGTCCATTAATCACCTCCTGTCCTGAGGGCATGAGTGGGAGCTGCCAGGCCTGGGGACCTCTTCTCAGCTGTAGGTGCAGTCTGGTGTTGTGTGGGGATCACCATCTGCACAGAGGCTAGTCTTTGATACAAACCTCATCCCCAGCAATTTTTAATTAGATCTAGTTTAAAGTATAATATTCTTCTAGTGGGAGAGACAAAAGAGGATATTTTATTAGGTTATAGCGTAAAAGTGCCATCTATCATGCTGCTCTGCTAAAATAGAATTATCAAATTTTTAATGTTCCTGTGTCTGGCCTCTCTTCTGAAACAAGGTATAGTTTTATAGACCCTATACTTGGTTGTGTGGAGACTCTGTTTGGGTGAAATAAGCATTCTTTACAAATATGAGATAGATTTAAAACAATTCCATTTTTTAACTGTATGTTTGTGTATGTGAGGTCACCCTGATTATAGACTGGACCAGTGATGCCTTACTCATCTTGTTTTTTGTTTACCATGTGTAAGGTTTGGGAGAAAAGCAGCAATTGTAACTGGTTGTGAAAACTGATTATGCTGTCTTTGCACTCAGTTCTACCTTTTACTCCTCTTTCCTTCAGTTTGCTTTCGTGCAGTGGCACTGTCTGTAATGGTAACTTTTTTTTTGGCTGGGTGTTGCTTTGCTGGGTTCTCAAGCTGTCCCTCTTGGCTGTTCTGAGCAGGCAGCACTGGAGGAGCCTGGTGTAGCCATGAGCCATGTGAGAAACATTTGACTTCAGCTGGGGAGTGAAGGAGCTCTGGAAATGTGTCCTCATTTCCCCCTCTAGAACTTTAGGACCCAACACTGCTGTGTGCTGATTCCTGAACAGTAGGAGAGGCAGGTGCATAATGCACAAGCAAAACCATCATGTCTAATTGTCCTAGAATCTTGACTTGAACGAAATATTTCAGAAATATTTCTGTGACTTCTTGAGTAACATCTATGTTTCTTAAAGAACTAACTGCATTTCTAACATTATTATTATTAATATGCTATTTCTAGGTAGTGTTGGGGAAATATTGTTAACATCATTACTTATGAGCTTCTGAGGTCTAGTGTACGTTTCTTTAATTTAATTTGGATTTTCCTGACTCGGCTCATTAAAGCCCCTGAGAGAGATTTACATCAAAATTAATTATATCAATGGTTGAATTGCTTAAGTAACTCAGAGAACTCAGTTTTGAATAGGTTTGTAAGATGCTGGTTAAATAGTATGCTTGAGTTTCATAAAATGAGATGATATAAACCCTGTGAATTCTCATCCAAGATGGCTTTAATAGAAGGAATGACTTCTGACAAGGACCATAGAAATAAATACTTTATTGAAATATTTTATAAATATATTTATTGAATATTTATAGAAATAAATATTTTATTGTTTGGTGTTTTGTTCTTTTTCCTTAAAATTTAGTTGCAGAGTATTGGAAATTGTAAAATAAAAATAAATGCAGATATTGTAATAAAAATGTATACACAAGTAGGCATCTGTGGGAAGTTAATTTTTGTGAAAAGAAAACACACTTCATGAAACAAGTAGTGATATTTTGTGTCACTATGAAAAAAACTTAATAAAACCTAATTCAAGTTCTGTAGCTGTATTTATTTTCTTCTTTTGTTCTTCCTGCAGCCCCTTTGGTTATTTTAAGGGAATGGTCCTTGTACATTTCTCACTTAAAATAGCCATAAAGCTGTAAGTTTGGGTTTTGGATTTCTATCCCTCTCCTCTCCTTTTTGTGACAATGTAGACCTATCAAAATATAAATTCTAAGATGAAGTACCTGGTTGGAAAGGCATGATACAATTACAGTTCCAGAACTTCTGGCTTTTATAGAAAGATTCCTAATCATGTCATAGAAAATGAATATATAAAACTTATTTGCAAAGTACTTTGATATGTTTAAATGGTTTTGAAACCTTATTTAGTCATATATTTTTTTTTTTCCAGAAAGGGCCATAAAATGCAATATAATATGATTTAAAATAATGAAAAACAGAATTACTTGGAAAAACAGGACATAATAGTGTTGTGATCCTGTTTTTTTTTTTTTCCACTCTGAACAGTTAAGGGCTAAAAAACTATTTATCACTTTGCAAATGAGGAGAAAATACTTGATGATCCTACCATTTTGTGAGTGCCAAACTTATTTTCACAGAAGGAACCGTGTCCCTTCTGCTGAATGTGCCTTGAAGTGCAGAGAAACCCATGAAAGTTCAGAACAGCTCTTTGTTACTTCTGTCAGTGTTTGCTGTTATCCAGGGCTCTCTCAGAGTTTCTGTAACTCAGAAAAGGAAGCAGTGCAAAAAATTACTGTGTTGGTACAAGTAAATAGTCCTTAAATTTGAAAATACAGTGAAGTCTAAATAGGGCTCTTAGGATGATTCCCAAGGGTATCACACACAAATGAGCCTGGATATTCAGGCTCATTTGAAGCATATTTTGAAGTTTGTGTGGATCAACTTGATACAAATTGTAGCAGGAAAAAATAGTGAAAAATTTCTTAGTTTTATAACTTAGAAGTTTTGTGTTGAAATGCACTGCTTGAAAAGAAGAGATCTGATCAGTTTTGAACAAATGGCATAAATAGCACTAAATCCCAGAGCCTGGATTTACATTATCTTCAAAATATTTATATAAAATATTTCTAATTTTGGCTTGAAAGACTGTATGTGTGATTCAGGATGTCCTTGAGCTGCAGGTCACGAGAGAATGGAGACAGGAAATATTTTTGCCCACTTCTTGTGGCATCTGCTGTTGGAGGTTGTTAGAAGCAGAATACTGGGATGGGTGGATCCAGGACATCTGTGTGTTTGGTGGGTGTTTGGTATTTTTTTTGTGCATGTGTTGTGAGGGTTTTAAAAACTTACTCAGTAAATGCCTGACTTTCTAGAAATGTTTGAGAATTTCTTTTCCACACGGACGTATCTCTAAAATACATGGAAGGTATCAGTGGACTTACCTGCTCAAGTGTCTAAACGGCCTGCTGCTGAATGCTAGTTCACAGTTCATTTGTATTAATGCCATTTTTATGTGCATGCTATCGAGGGATGTGATTTCAGGATCAAACAGGATGGCTCCAGAAAGTGAGGATGCTCAGAGGAGCCCACTGGAGACAAGTGTCCCTTTGGCAGCTTCTGGCTGCAGCTCCAGTGCTGGGGACTGCCTGGATTCTCCCCAAATTGGCCTCAAACCAGACTGGATATGTCTTTAAAATTGTAGTAAGTACAATTTTCAGCTCAATTCTTCTCTCACTAGTGTACTGGGGAGATGACATCTCACTGATTTTCACTTTGCCTTTTTTTACCACTGCTTGAGTGTGCAGGAAAAATAATCTCCCTTTTCCTCGCTGTTGCTCCATTGTTCTATATTTTTCAATTATTATGCAGAGTAGATTGTGCTGTCTAATTATAGGTGAGCCTAGTTAAAGTAGGCAGTCTCTGTATGGGGAACATTTCAGCCATGGTGTTTGTTGTTGGCTTGTTTTTTAAGTGCAGCACGAAAGAGGTTTGAAAGGTGAATGCTTTTATTTAGTGCTTCTGGGTTTATCTGTCATATCACAAATCTTACTTGCTGTGAATTTACTGTGCACTGAAATGACATTACCTGGTTGATTTAGTGTGTATAATTTAAGATATTAAAGTAATATTAATGTTTTTCAATAATTGCTCTCTCATTTATCAGTATTTTGATTAATAAAAATTAATATCCTGCATCTTCCTAATGGAATAATTAGGATATTTCAACACAGCAAAAAGAAATCCAATTCAAACCTATTTCAACAAGAAGATAACCTTATTTTCCCCACAAAAGCCTATAAAAGTAGGGGAAATATTTTTCCTTCCCATTTCCATTTCTAGCTTGTCTTCTGAACATCAGGCTAATAACTTCTTGCCATGTTCAGAATATTTCATTTGAGTTCTGACAGTAATAACCATGTTTTATTTGGCTGTCAGGGGCCTTGTAAGATGGAAAGATAATGTGTTCATTCTCTGTCCAGTGGGAAGAAAATACACTGACTGTCTAAAATCATATGAGAAGAATGAGAGCTAGTTGAGTTGATTTTAGGGAAAATAAAAGCAATATTTATATATATATTTTTCAGTGGTACATTGCAAGTGTTATTGAGGATTCTGTAAAACAAACCGAAACAAGCACGGCCATGTCTCTTTGTGAGCACAAGACACCCACTTGTTCTGGAGGTGCCATTGCTTGAGATGCTTCCCTTTTTCCTGTACATGTCGTAGGGGATCCAAACTATTGCAAAGTCTGCAGTGAAATACAGACTATAATATAACTAATAGGGAAATACACTTCCTGGGACATCTGGTTTAGCAAAACTGGCTCGAGGAGTTCTGTTTCAAGGGATGTGGCTGCAGGTCCATCGTGGTCACAGCCCTCTAAGGCAGATGTGTCCTTCTCAGCACTCGCTGGCTTGTGGCACATGGAGAATACAGTCTGTGTTTGCTTACTCTAATCTCAATTTTGTTTGCTTGTTGTCCAGTTGCTGAAAGTCAGGATATGTTCCTGATTTCTTGCCTGGTGGCAGTGGTGTGAGGGAAGGAACTGCTGCCCATATATATAGTTCTGCTTGTCACTCCCATCTGCCTGAATCTGTTCTCCACCTCAGTCACGTAATTAATCTAATACTGCAGGCTGTAAGTCTTTAATGCAAAATAGCCTGTGCATGGGATTTTCAAGTGCTTGAAAAGATTCATATTTCACAAGAACACAGTTGGTGGATCATTAATAATGGGCAGACAGATCTAGAATCCTAAATCTAAAGAGACACCTGCTTTTTCAGTCCCTTATGTCTCCCAAAGCTGCTGTGGTGGCAGCTCTGCCCTAGTTAAGATAAGAAATTCCTTCCTGGTTGATTGTCAGAGTGTGAGTGGGTGGGGTTATTCTCTGAGGAAGGCAGAGTTGTACTTGGGTGCATTACTGAGTTGTGTACACTGACCTGCCAGCAGAAATTGGGCTGTGTTCCTTGTAAGTGCCTGTGAGGGGCAGTTTCAGCCAAGAGAGGGGGGCTCAGTGGCTGAAAATCAATCCCTCACTTTATTTTCTGCTTGCAGACAATTTCAGGGAAACTGGGGCAGGCAACCCCTTATTATTTTCAACTCTTGTCTAGACTGTGTGTCATTCCTGAGGGTTAGCAGTGCTGTGGGCCACACTAGGACCTGCAGGCAGTCAGTGGTTATGGTTACAGATGTCATGTAGATGGTTTTGGGGATTATGAGTACCTTTAACAGGATTTTTTTTCTAGCTTGCTTTCAGTGTTTTAATTAAAATGATGCCGTAGCTTTCCACAATCCTGTGTGTGACACCAATAAACACTTGACTGATTGCCTGTCTGACTAATTCAGCTGGACACTTGTCAAAATAATCTAAGATCTTCTCATATTTATAAAGAATAAAGATGTCTGACCATCCGAATTTTTGTCTCGAACTGATGCATTTTTTTACTTGAGCACAGTCAACTCTTATTAGTTTGCTGAGTCAAAGATGTGAAAATGACCTATCACGTCATTTCTATGCAGTTTGAATTGCTCCTTCAAAACAAAAATCAGATCATGGAATGGATGGTGTTAGGAGCACTTTGTAACCTTTTGTTTCTTACTTTCAGTTTAGGTTTAAAACATCAGCCTTAGTCTGGAAAGCAGCTGGTGAACACTGTATTAACAGCCATGTCAGTCTCCAAATCTGCATTTTTGTAGCCTTTTAGTAAATTTTTCCTTGATTTAAGCCATGTGGTTAAGATGATGCACAGCATACAATACTACTATAGTTTTCCCTCTTTGAACATAGGTTCTGTAGATTTATCCATAAATGTTGTAAATGATATTTGGTGGCAGTTCTCATATTTGTTAATATCTAATAGTTTGATAATTAGAGGTACAGCTCTTAAGTGGAATTATACAGTTTTCTTAATTATTATTTTCTTCTCCCACTCTCATATATCTGCAATTGAGTAACACATATGGGTACTTAGCTTCTTAATTTTAGACACCAGAATTGTGCTAAAGTTAAGCTGGTATCCTCATTTCTGTACTGCTGGTGGAAGATCGTTACATCCTCCAGAGAGCCATTCAGCATCAGGCACACTGAATTCCTGCTGGTACAGAAACTAGTTTTGTAAAACAGAAATCTAAGGTTGATATCTGAAATTATGCAATGCTTCTCCAGGAAAAAAATATTACCAAAGTAAATTTTTTTTATGGTTTAGTGTTACAGTTCAATTTGCAAAATTAAATCTGCTGCATGACAGGATCAAAATTGTATGAGCTGAGTGTGTAGGAGACTGTTTGGTGCCCAGGTTGTAGGAAATGTGTCTGGCTGCTGAATAGGTGCCAAGCAATGTAGTACTTGGTACTCCTTGCCGGTAGCTCTTCTGCTAACAGCCGTGCAAAATCCCAGACTTTGGGGTACCAGAAAAATCTCTTCCAGAATATATGAGCAGAGTCAGTACCATGGCATCGGTGACTCGGGTCTGGCAGGAGTGGCTGAGGTGCCTCTGTGAGGCAGCATGGCCTCAATATAGTTACAAATTGTATTTTTAAAGCATCTTTTAGTTTGTAACCACCAGTATTGGCGCCTACTGCAGGTAAATTGCTTAACACAGAATATAAAATTTATACATAGTCTCCATTTTCTTCTTTGATGAATTAGACCTTGACAAAGAGGTGTGAGGAGGAGCATACAAAGGATCTCTATAACCAACAGTAGCTTCAGGGGTTATGGAGGAAGGAGCTGCAGTTCTGGATTTTTAACCAACCAATTCCCAGGTTTTGGGGAGCACAGCAGACAGATGATACCTTGATCTGAAATGTTCCATTCCAAAGTTGGTCACTGGTTTTAAATTATTTTTTTTAACTGGAGGAGTCAGGAAATGACAGATGATCTAAGCTTTCCAAAGAGTTTTTTAGGGATTAGAAGAAGGAAGAAGTAGAAGCATCCCTTCAGGTTTCACCACCAAATGCCTTTTGCCAACACTGAAACTTGTTCTGTTTCTTTGTCTGACTCTGCTCTGCAGGGAAACCTTGTGGGAGGAATTTAGGAAGCTGGGCCTCTGTCAGCTCAGTTTGAACTGTTTTTACCTGACAGACTTGCATGCAAGATATACTGGACTTTGAGTGAACCTCTTAGAAAAACAAACCCTATTCCTAGTTTGATGTCATGAAGTAAAAAAATTGGGTCAAATGTGTATTTCTGATGAGAATTAATCACAGCTTGAGTGCCTTAGTTGAGTGATTTTTTAAAGTTATGTGGGCACGGGGTTTTTTGTTGATTTTTAGTTTTCAATTTTTTTTAGTTCTTCTGTATTACTAGATTTCTAGGATCAAAGTGAACATGGAGAAAAGGCAAGCATGCTGTTAAATCAGTATACTTTTATTTTACAGGATTTAGAAACTGTTCTAACAGTTCAAATTCAGGGCTTTCTCATAGGAAGTGTTTGCTGGAAGGTGAATGGAAAAGTACATTGGATCAGCAAAGTGTAAATTAGATTCCAATGTACTTCCAATGCAGTATTCAGAGTAGCCTATATTGAATTGTGCTTTTGCTCATAACTCAGAAGTTTTTTGGATTTTTTTTGGAAGGGCTTGGTGAGTGATCCAAGCTGCTTTGTGCTTTTGAAAGCTGAGCATGCTTTTCATTTCTTCATCCTTTTCTTTCCCTGTGGTTTTCCACTTCTCTGCAGTCAGCTGAGGGGGAGCAACCTCCTCCTTATACAAACCTTATACATGAGCATGTACCATGGCCACGTCATGGTCAGTTTTTTGGAAAGCACAACGTGTCAAGGTACATTGTGTAAATCCAGAATGCAGGACACACATCCAGGAGACACATCATGCACAGTATGCTTGCTTGAATGAGCAATGCAAAGCACTGAATTGAGTTCTTAGAAACATTTGTCCTCTTGAACATCTGGTGCCTCAGCTCTGCAGTGATTCACACCAGGGCCACGGTTTCTTCTCCAAGTTATGAGTAAGTTCACCTGCTGCTCCATGGCTATAGATATTTGGATACTTAAGAAAGTTCTCTTACTCATGACTTTTAGAGATGGGAGTGGAGTGAAACGAGCATGTAAATAGCTCCAAGTGGAGCTAAAGTTTACTTGTGGGAAGTGTTGTTGGAAAACCAAAATGATGATGCTCAGTTGTTTTCTCAAAGCATACTTCACATACCAAAGTCTTGATTGGATCCTCCTGGCATTTTCAGGATACAATTTGCTAAATTAGAGCTGAAGGAATATAGCTGGTAACAGGCCCAAAATAAACTCATAAACTTAACTTTATTCATGCAAGGCAACAGATAAAGAATGAACAGAAATATGTATAAAGATTGCAGCTTTCTGGCAGTGAGAGGAGATTAGGCACAGTAGTGCTACTGGGGGTAGAATTAAGTGGCCTCAGAAGAAGTGTCTGTTGTGTCTGCTCCTCAGCACAATTTACTTCCTGAATTTCTACTGTAAATTGATGGCTGCTGCATCCCACCATGAAGGGGTGGGGGAGGCTGCTATGTACGTGCTGGCTCTGAGATACATCACTGTGATCTGTTCTCTGCTGGTAGCATGTGTGGATGGGAATCATGTGCTTTAATTCCAGCACTGCATCCGTTGTGCATTCCTTCTGAGCAGGTCCTGGAATCCCCACTCCTGCATCCCTGTGAGTCTTCCCTTTGCTTTGGCATCGCTGCCTGTGCTGCTGCCTCCTGCTCCCACCCTGAAGGCCCTTGTTACTTTTTAATGCTGCCAAAATACATGCTTCCAGAGGAAAGAGTGCATTACCTGTCCACTGATACAGCTGTGTTTTATATGAATTTACATGATAGCTCCCTTACATAAATGCACATATGTTTACTCTCCACTCACCTTTGAGAAGCGTCAAGGCATCTGAGATCATAAAATATCTGTATTGAACAATGCTAAACTACCAGTGCCAAAATAAAAAAGACATGTTCCAGTATAGGGTAACTTCTCTTTCCTCTCTAGTTTGTTATTTGATTTTTTTCCTTCTCTTTCCCTCCTATCCTCCATGATGTCTGAATATGAAAGGATGGTGGAGACAGTGCAGGTGGTGTTTGCCTTTCCCCTCTCAGAAATATCTGTACCAGAACATCCAAAGTAGATGCCTAGTGGGCATAAGAAGTGAGTCCATCTTTGGAGCTCAATGTAATAATGGCATCCTAAGATTTTTTTTGTTGTTGTCTTACTGAGGTTAATTTTGAAATACAATTGTGGTTGGCAGCGCGTGCGAGTGGACTGGGCTGGAGGATGTGCAGCCCCTCTGCTCTTTGCCTTTTGATTTTGGTTTGCTCACAGCCAGGCTGGGGGGAGTGTTTGTGGGAATTATGTATAGTGTGAACTGCAGTTTCTTTCTGTGTGGTTTCTAAGGGAATTTAAAATTTCAGTTTGGATTGAGCTTTTTATGCGCTAGCTGGGGCAAATCCTGGTACCAACACAGTGGTTTGACAGATTTACATTTGTTTGCATTTTTAGGCAGCTGCACTAGTCCACCTCTGAGGACTAATCTCCTTTTCTTCTGCATTAGTTATTTTGGAATTAAGTGTAACATGGAAATATTGCATATTTGAAACTTAAGGATTTATCACTTGGAGTTTTAAGGGACTTAGCACAGCTCAAGTACTCTTGGTAAACTAACATAATTTAAAATTTTAATTTAGATCAGCTTAAGGACAAAATGCTTTATCAGTGATCTGTAAATTGTATTGGCAACAACTCAAAATGCTAAAAAAAATCTTTTTCAGCCATTTGCCCCTTCTCATAAGGAATTTGATAATGATTATGGATATGATAAGGAAATGCATTGCCTCTGTCCATTGTATAGTCACAAGTCAGTGCTTTCAAATGTGTGTGCCTAACGTTAGGCCTAACCAAAGTGTATTTCAGTATCCCATGGTGGTTTTTGAGGAAGATGTTACAGCCATTCTTTGTGTCTGAAAGTTGAATCACTTTTAAGGGCCTTGCCTGATCTTTACAACTGTCAGGTCAAGAGTGGTTGGCATTATAGAAAATAAGAACATATAAGGAAATGACAGTCCTTTCCTCAAATTATTTTAATACGTTGAACTTACATACACACCCATGGGCGCACAGATCAGGATACCTATGGCAGTGCTCCTTTTCCAGGGGCTGGTCCGTGAGCTGCTGGTTTGTACACTGGCAGTGCTGGAGCTTCATGGTGAGGAGGCTTCCCCTCCTCTTCCCCCCACTTCTGGCAGCTGACTGTTCTGCTATTTTTCTGCTCATCTGCTCCATCAGATGTGCATGGCCTGCACGCTGCCTCTCTCACGCTCTGTGTGCTTTGCATTTTTGCGTTATATCCCATTTTGCTCTGCGTTCTCCCCAAGACGTTTGAGGTTCCCATCTCAGGAATTCCTGCCAAGTTCTGATCTCAGCATCTGTTCCTGACATTATCCAGATGCTCTAATTTTGGGACCTTTAAAAACATGACTTTTCTGATTCTATTTTTCTCTGAAACCCAAGTAACGTGAAGCAGAGCTACGATCATGAAAGTGTTAATCTTATTGTTAAACAATACAGTCGTTTTGGAAAGGATGCTTTTGACCACAAGAGTTTTTGCATTTGCTGGTATGTGCTGAATGTAAATTAATTCATTGTGCCTGGGATAAGGTTACTTTTGTGTAGCTGTGGCTAGATGGAGCTGTCAGAATGTGTAACACGGTTTGATTTATGTGCAAAGGCTACACGTGTTAGGCTTTCCTGGTATGTGCTATTCATTTTACCTCCTATGGGTTCAATGGTGACACCCTTTTACTGTGTCAGTGCAGGTGATATAACGTTTGGTAATTATTCTGGAAAGTAGAGAAATCATTTGGGATACAACAATTAGGCACAGAGAGTTAAATATGGTTTGCTTTCAGTGAGGGGCAACATTATCCCAAAGCAAGGACATTTGAAACAGTAATGAATGCAAAAATTTCTGATTAAACGTGTATTTTTTTGTTTTAGTGTGGGCAAGGTTCTTTTAGTAAGTGAATGGTCTCCAGTGAGGCAGGTAATTTAAAAGTGGTCTTGCACATGAGAAAAGGTGACCCTTAATGAAAAGTATAAAAACTATTCTCTTTAGAAGCTATGCTGTCTCTCATTTTCAGTCTTTGCCTTTTAATAATAATTGCTAAGATGTTTTAATTAAAAGCAGATCTGGGAGGTATTATCTGCTTCCTCTGTTTAGTCCTTTTAAATGTTAATCACTTTTGACAGCATAATTTACCCAGCTACCTGTGTTAGCCTTATGCAATATATCTGCTTTGTGTGGCACCAAAATACAAACTGCACCCCAAAAAGGCTTTCTAAAAATTCACACAGTTGCAAAGATTAAATGTGGCAGGAGAAATACAAAGAAAGAAGAATTAAATGAAGATTTAATGAGACAGTCAGAAAAGCTATTTCAAGATGGCTGGAGCTTCCCAAGAAATTATTCTTTTGCAAGAGGTAACCAGATTGAATTCACTTCTGTTTCTGCTGGAAGACATTTAGAGAGCAGTGGAAGGTAGGAGGCAAGGTAGCCTTGGAGCTTGTGGACAGTTTCTATCAAGCAAGATTGTTAGGTGCATAACACCAAAAAAAAAAAAAATAAGAGAAAAGAAAAAAAGAGAAAAGAAAAGAAGATCTTGCCTTCTCCCCCCAAAAAGGAAATTGCAACCTTTAACTTATAATTGTAAAAATTAAAGGAAACTATAAATTAATCAGAAGAATTTATTTGTCTGTAGGTTATAAATAAATAATCTTTTGCTGCATAAGTCAAACAGCTTGTTTCGTGTGATGTTTTTGAATGGAGACTTTGGCAATCCAATTCCACACACTCTTTAACCTTGTGCAAAATTTAATGAAAAACAGAGTTACTACTGAATATACTGTTTTGCCAGCTCGACAAAAGATGTTAAGTTCTGCATATTTTTGCATAATAAAGATGAGTGTTGACAGTGTAATGATCCATTTGGCACAGATAAAATCATGAATGATTTTAATAACCTTACAACAATATTTGAAGTCACTATGAAATATAGACACTTCAACCAGGGACAGGCCTGCTGGCCTGGTATGAAGTGTCAGCTACTTTTATAACCTTAATTTTTCCAGGAGAGAAAAGAGCAGAAATATAGGCTAGATGAGGTCTGAGGAGATGGGGAAACATTAGGGGACTACAGAAGGGATCTGTTTTGAGATTTTCAGTGCAGTCCTTGTCCACAAGTTGAAGCTGATGGGTTTTGGCAGTGCCTGTGTCTCCTTCCCTGGGCTGCACTACACTTTTATTATGTGTTGAAAAATGTATTTTATGGATATGGGGTGAGTCAAGGTAAAATGTGAGAATGATAGTCTGGTCCCAAGTTTGGTAGCTTGAAATGATTGTGCATACAATTGTAATTTCTCTTTTGGGTATTTTGTGATTTTTGTTTTTTGTTTTGGTTTTATTTTAAACAAGTTTTTTGTATTCATCCGGGTGATGTAGTTGCATTGGTCCCAGTTCCAGAGTGATTTAGGGAATTAATTTTCAAAAATAGTCATGAAAATAAGTCTGGAGTCTTTCAAGCTTTCACACAAAATGATTTAGGAGTATAATTCTGTCAAAAGTCTCTATTTATGTTCCTATAATGCACTACATCCCTGTGTAAAGAAGGAGAACTGCAAGGTGGAGGCTTCTGCAGCAAGTAGTCAAGAATCACAGACTGATGCAAAATTATTGTTAGAGTAATATCAGAGATGTGGTTTACTGATCATTCCTGCATTTCAAAGAAAGAAAAGCACTTGACTACCAGTGAATGTATTTTCAAGATGGGTGTGATGATATTAACCTGCTTGTTTCCTTCTGAGGTTCTTCCTTCTTGCTCTGTTATTTCTTCCTGCTGCTTTTTTTTCTCCTGTTTGTGTTCCTAAGGACTGAAAAGGACAGATTTGAAAAGTTGCCAGGTGGCTTTTGAAAGCAGAGTTTCAGAAATACCTGGGCATCTGATTTCTAGCAATTTTATGGGGACAAAGTACATGGGATGCCCTTCTACAACCTTATCTGCCAAAATATTGTTAAAAAACTGGCTCCAGATAATTTTGAAAATGGTTTTGGCATTGGGAGCCCAGGTTTTAGTCGCTTTCCCTGGGGCTATGCTACTGTCATTAAACCTGGTATTTTTTGGGAAATAAACTGGTCTGTGGTAGATGGAAATCCACCTGGATGTGGATGAACCAGGCTTTTTGAAATCCATACAGAGATCCCTGTAATCTTCCAGCTGTGGAAGACCTAAAGGTGTTAAGGAAGATTCTCTCCTTTTCTGGACCATCAGATGTTACCTAAGGAGTGTTTTGCTGAGGAGCAGAGCTCTGTGTTTGGTGTAGGTTCACATAATAACTGTGGTGAGTCAAGGTCCTGTGTCTGGGATTGCCACAGGATGGGACAACCTCCATGGATCTCCTGGCGTGTGTCATTTACAATCAGCCCAGTGCTGTTGGACAGCTATCTTTTATTCTTAATTTTGTAAGGATAGTAATGTAAGTTAATTTGCAGTATTTTCACCGTTGTTACACATTAAAATGTTGTTACACATAAAAAACTGTTAGTCAGGAGGGAACAAGCAGTCATTTGCATTTAGGATATTTTAGAACCTTATTTAAAGAAGGGAGGCAAGAATAATTGTCTGATGTGCTGGTTATTTTTGTCATTATACACAAAATGAAGAATACTGTTATTGTTGTCTTAAATGTCAGAGTTAAATGATTCTCTCTATTTTATTTTTTTTTAATCTAGATAATGAAGTTAGTTAAAAAAAGCACCATATCTCATTGTTTTTCAGACCTCTGAAAAGTTTGGGGGGTGGGGAGGGCATGTGATACACAAAAGGCAAAAGGCACACAGTTTTACCTTTTGAACAGACCTTGACGTTTATTTAAAATAAGCCTAATTTAATCGGTATTGTATTGCACACTGAAGATAATTTAGGCTAGTGTCAAGGACAAGTGTTATCTATTCCTTTGTTGTAGTGAGGTATTGAAATAATGAGTGGAACAGAAGGGAATCAGAAAATGTTTGAAGTTTTTCATCTGTGTCTCTAGATGGGTATTTTTAATCACATTCTCCTGGCTTTTGCATGCAAATTACACTGAACAGCACACACTATATAAAATGAAGAGCTGTATTTTACAAAATCTATTTTCTTGAAGTTTAATAAGCTTGCAAAGATTGTCCTGTGCTTTAACTAACTAGTTACCTTTTTGTACCTCAGCTGAAATTAAAATCTTAGGATTTAATGCTGCTGTTTTGGTCCTGTTGCAGAGGAATGGAAAGCTTAGTCTTTTTTTGGAGGCTTCTGAAACCATTTCTTTCTTGGTACTCAATGACTGCAGCTCCCAATGACAGATGAGACAGCTGTTAAGATTTAATACATTTTTATTTCAGCAATATATCTTGCTATGTGACACCAGCCCCTCTAATAACCCAGTGTCTGGATTACTTACTGCATAGCGTCACTGCTTAACTGCTGACCTCTGTGGCAGAAATAAAACACTGAACTCCTGTAAGGTCTGTGCTTTTCACTTGGAAATCTGCAGACCTGCAGAGTCATCCCCTACCACGGGCTCAGCTGCATGAAGTGCAGTCAGGGTATCCTTTTGAGCCTTGTCCTGTAGGAAGGCAGACTTTCATAGTGTGCTCTAAAAGTGTAAAATTGTTTTGGAAGTAATGCAGACATCAGAGTCCTCAGTGTGACTCGCATGTACTCATTTGTGCTGAAGAGTCAAAAAATGGAGGAGATGAAATTGGCTTATTCACATGCTCAGATGTGCTCCAGCTACTTCCCAAGCGCAGCACTCTCTCTTCTGAAACCATGTTTTCTTCATGCACCACTTTAAAGCCAGGATGGATATAATTTTTTCCAGTTGCTTTTCAAACTGAGCTGAGGAGATACCGTGGTAAATCACATATTGTGGTAATTTTGCAGAGTATGTCCTTAGCCATGAACAAGAGGACTGTTGGTACAAAAGGATTTTGGAAGAAATCTTTTCTGTATAAATCAAGGATTTAAGAAAATAACAGGACAGCATATACAGAAAAGTATTATATATGCTTTCAAAGGAAGAGCTGGTGAAGAAATAACCCATTTAAAAAATACCGTGATAAAAACCTTTTGATTGAAAAACTCTCCTATTTAGGACAGAGATATTTTCTCCAGCAGTTCTCATAACCCAAACAAGCATGGATTTAAGCATTTTTGTACCTGTTATATGGAGGACTTATAACAATTGTAGGAAGCAAACTTCTGTCTCAGCATAATATCTTAATTTTTGCTGGGAAGCATAAAAGAAAAACAAAATTGAAGAGAAATTGGGATGATGTTCTCTCTTCTTGTACTCTTAACCATAGTTCTGCTTTTTTTAGTTGGAAGCTGGAAAATGTCTTTACCCCATAATTTTAACCAAACCAGTTCTGCAGTGAGATGTGTCTGCAGCATTTCTGGTCTTTGGGCTCCCACGGCTGACTCCATCCTCCCCGAGATCTGGGTGCAGTGATGGCACAGCCCACCCTCTCAGAGGGTTTAGCTTGGCAGCTGTGGATCCCAGTGCTGATGATCGTGTTCACTGAGGAGTTTGGGACCAGAAGCTGATTGCCAGAGCTTGTGTGTGCTGTTCCTTAGCATGGTTGCAGTAAACAGCAGGAAGCACAGAGCAGGATTTAAAGTGATAAACTGCAGCTTCTAGACCTGTTCCTGGCCAGGTGAGCACACTCTGCTGAAGGGAAACTCACCTCCTGTCTGCATTGTCCTGCCCCTCCTGCCAGCTTCATAAATGTGGATTTCTGCTTTGCTGGGTTGTCTGTCTGTCAGAGCTGACCAGTGTGGGTGTCTTAGGAAGTTAGCTGCTCATGAAGGCCAAGATCCAGCCCTGGTGTTGGACTTGCTGTGTCCATGCAGTAGGTTTAGCCAGGTCAGGGGGGCTTTGCAGGATAATCTGTGGGTGCTCTGTCTGTCCTTGTGTCTGTCTGTCTGTCTGTCTGTATGTGTGGGCTGGCGTTCAGCTCTCAGACAGTGTGCTGGATGTACAAGTGGTGCCTGGTACAGTCAAGGGATGAGGTCATGGGGAACCAAATCCAGCCAACCAAGCAGGAAGCCCAGTGTCAGCTACTGCTAACAGTCCTTGTCATAATTTTAACTCTGTTCAGTTATTGTCTTATTTCTTTGTCTAAGTCTCAGCCTGATTTATACCATGGAAGTCAGGTCAAGAGCAATTCAGACAGAATACACACAAATGACTTTTCCAGGATGCCATAGTCATTCTTGCTTTTAGACTGCTGCTCTGCAATAAGGGGGAGAAGAGAAAAAAAAAATCTTTTAAATATATGTAATATAAAATTAATATTTTAAATATTTTAGCATTTTAAATATATTTAAAATATTTTAAATGGCATGGGAGCTTACGGAATAGTACCTAAAACTGCATTTAATTCCTACTGGGAGAGGATTAGATTGCAATTTAATATTGATTCTAGAATTTCTCAGATCAAAGTGCCATGGGAAATGAATAATCTAAAGTGATGTTTTAATAAAAAGCTTGTGTATTTACTTGAGAATAATTTTCTAGATTTAAAGAATCATGATAGCAGAAGATTTTAAAACTACCTGTAAAATTAAAGTGTCCTACAAATCAATAGATGAGTTTTGATCTTGCAGGTAAGATTTTACTTACCTTTACATATCTGTTATGTTGAGCTTTGAAAGCGAGGGGTGCTTACTTAGTCAGCAGACTTGGGAACAGCTTTCATGAGACCTACAGTGTATTGTCCAGCACTGGTTATTTTACCTCATGGGGTTTTGAGGGGGTAGATTATGTTCAGCATAGGTAAATGCAGAGTTCTGCCTGTGGGCTGGAATAGCCCCTGTCAGCAGGATGGGCTGGAATAACCCAATGAATTGGGTCAGCAGTGCCCTCGTGGTAAAGATGACCAACTCCACCCTGGGCTACATGAGCAGGTTCAGGGATGTGATCAGGCTGGACCTGAGCTGGCAATGTGCACTCTCAGCCCAGAAATCCAACCATGTCCTGGGCTGCATCCAAAGCCCAGTGGGCAGCAGGGAGAGGGAGAGGATTCTGCCCCTCTGCTCCATTCTGGTGAGACCTCACCTGCAGTGCTGCATCAGCTCTGGGGTCCCAGCTCTGGAAGGGCATTGGGCTGCTGGAGTGACATCCCACCAAAAAGGATGATGGAGTAACTCTCCTATGAGCAAAGGCTGAGAGAATTTGGATTGTTCAGCCTGGACAAGAGAATTCACCCTGGGTCAGGGCAGCCTAATTGCAGCCTTCCAGTACTGGAAGGGAACCCACAAGAAATAGGGAGAAGGATTTTTTACAAGGACATACAGTTACAGGGCAAGGGGGAATGGATTCAGACTGAGAGTAGATTTCAATTACATATTAGGAAAAAAATCTTTGAGGGTGGTCAGGCACTGGACAGGTTGCCCAGAGAAGCTGTGAGTGCCCCATCCCTGGGAGTGTTCAAGGCCTGGTTGGCTGGAGCTCTAGTGAAGGGTGCCCCTGCCCATGGCAGGGTGGTTGGAACTGGACGATCTTTAAGGTCCCTTTTAATCCAAACTATTCAGTGATTCTGCAATTATTTCTCTGTGCTTCTGGAATACTTTGGCCTTCTCAGTGCAAGGGAGACATTCCTGTGATGGCCCAGCCAGAGGTGTCTGGGTGAATTAGTGGGCTGGAAGCTGGCACAGGGCAAGGGGCACCTTTGGGGGTGCTCTGTGACTGTGTGGTTCCCTAAGGCACAACAATCTTGGTGTAACTCCTCTCTGTCAGGGCTGCTGAAGATGCAACTGATCTTTTCTCTGAGGTGAACAGGAGTAATGTGAGGGACAACAGGCACATTGTAACAAGGGAAGTTTCAACTCAATAAAGGGAAAAGGACCCAGAGGGCCAAATGCTGGGAGAGAGTCTAGAGAGGTTGTGGACTGTCCATACTTCAGGTTATTAAAAAATGCAACTGGATGTAGCTCTGAGCAGCCTCCTCTCACTGACCCTGGTTTGAACAAGGGCTTGGACAGGTTAATCTCCAGAAGTCCCTTCCAGTTCAGGTTATTGTATGATTCTGTACAAGCTTACACTTCTGTATAATCCACTGAAAATCAAATACAAAGTATTAATATGATGGTGGAATGTGTCCCTTTAAATGTCCTTATTTTTCCAAAAGCTATAATGCCATGAAGTTATTTTAAAAAGTTCTTTGTTTGGCTCCCTTCCAGCTACTTTGAAAAGTTTTATGAAAAGCTGGTTCTGGTTTCATGGCTGAAGTGATTAATTAGGACAGGTAATGATTTTCTTGAAATTATAGAGGTTTGTTGTTTGTGCTACAGCTTATCCTAAATTGAAACAGTGCTTGCCCTTTTTTTCCTTTTAAAATGCTGGATGCTGTCTAAGTCTGTAGAGGGGACGTTCAGGGACACTCAGGTTGCACATCACATCCAGCACAGAATGACTCTTAGATGCTGCTATTTTGATAATTGATTTTTTTTTTTTTTAATATCTGTGGGCAGTAGTGTATTATTGTGAAAATACCTATTCTGTATTTTCTCTTACTAGCTCATTGAAACAGTAGTTATATTTAAATGGGTTTTTAATGAGCCATGTAGAAAAGTGAAGCTCAAGGAATAATAAGAATTTGGGTCTGTCATGGGGCTATTAAAGTCAGTTCAGTCATCAGAAAACCTATGAATTGATTTTGTATTTAGTTTCTTTCATTTCTAAATAATAATTGGCTAGTCCCTTGCTAGAGATTTTCCTGAATTTATAGTTTTTTTTCCTTTACACTCATCTGTTCATTCACAAGCAACTTGTATTTTGGGATGTGACGGAGTCTGAGGTGCCATTAGCTGAAATTTGATTTACTGTTGGGCCTTATTAAACAACTACTCCTTAGTTCTGCACTGTAACATGGACTGACTATTACATAGACTGCTTTGGGTATGGTTTTTGGCAGCCCTCAAGAGTTGCTAGAGAGCTGTGCTTGCATTCTCTTGCAGTGTCCCTCACTTGTGCTGGTTGCAGGGGATGTGTGTAGTCAGTTCTGTTGGTGCCTTGCAAGTTCACTGAGGTCTTGGCTTGAGACTGGAAATGCTTTTTGCTGAGGAAAGGATGCCAGTGATGTTCATGTTTAATTTTTTTACCAGTCTTCTCCGTGCCCTCTTCCCAGGCTACACACATCTGAAAGCTGTGCAGTGAGAGGGGCTGGAATCTCCCTCTCAGCAGCTCAGGGCTGTGAGTGCAGACAGAGCTACACAGTGGGACTGCAGGGCAGGGCTGGGCTTAACCCTCTGACATTGGTAAAGGAAATGCTTGAAGTAGCTACTTTAGGCAAAGATATTTTCACAAAGCTAATTTAGATTTTAGAGTCTTATTTGAACCATCAACATCTATTTTTGAGAACCATAAGTCCCCTGTGAGAAGGTTCAGTTATTAAGTGTAAACTGAGAACCAGAGTCGTTGACAGCATTGGTGCCTCACAGAAGTGGGTGGTTGAGCTGCTCCATCACTTGGAACTGTCTCAGAAGGTCCATGCTCTCTGTTCCCCTGGAGCCAGAATAATGACATCTTGTGTGAAAGGCAGTTTGGTCCATGGGTACCATCCTGCAGGAGAAGCTGAGCAGCCTAAATGCCAGAAGACCATAGCAGCTGTGAAAGGGAAGACCACATCTGGAAGTTGTATGGACCAGGAGGGGAAGTGCAGGGCTCAGGCAGGGGAATCCAGACCCTTTGGGTTGCTCAGCAGATTAACTGCTGAACAATTGGCCACTGAACAGCCAGAACAAATTAAGAGTGTTCTTGTACAAAATCATTTCCCAAGTGTCCTTCTGGTGAGAAGAAACCAGATACTTAAAGTGGCTCCTAATAATCTAAAAAGGTGAGTGATTCCAGTTTCACTCTGTTAAAAAGTGGATAAGAAGTGTAGAGCTTCTGTGAAACCCACAGGGTATGAAAACAGAGGATCAGTTGCTGTTTTTCTAATAGGAGAATGGAGCTGTAATCCTCAGTGATATTAAAATAAATCTGAAATCATTGCTGGTGCCTACACATGAACCAGTATCAGATTCATCAATAAATATCACCAAAGAATTAGCAAATTTTGGACAAGGACTTAGGAATATTCAAAATTCAATTGATATTTGTGACAATCTTATCATAGCGATGGAAAAATACAGCAGAAGTTTCTAACTTTATGAATTTCTTTGGAGTGGAGGATGTCTGTTTTTGTGGTTTGATGCTGAAGAGAGATGTCCTGATTGGACCATTTGATAATGATGAAATAATAGTACTTAATGAAAATGTAAACAGCCATTGCTGGTGGAAATAGTTTTTTAATCCAGTTAATTAACATTCAAGTGCTTAATCTAGTCTATTAATTAAGACTGCATATGTGTTTACTAATTTTTAATTACTTTAGAATAGAAGGAAATTGTAATAATTAATGTTGGAATGCAGACTGCTGCTGCTGCATCAATATTAAAATAAATCAATCTTCCTGCCTTTTATTTATTTAAGTAAATTTAACCTGGTTAGCATCATGTGTATGAGTCCCACACAGAGCAATAGAGAAGCTCATCCTCTCTTTTAGAAAGAACAAGATGTTGGATTGTAATTAACTGAGTTTAACCTGGTGTTATAGAGGGCTGAAGGCAGTCATAGGCTGGAATGCCTTCCTCCTACCCTAGATCCAAAGGTGCCTCAGTAAAACTTTGTTTTGATATCTCAGGCTGTGAAATAATTTCTTTATAAGGCATTTGCTTGATGAAGCTAACATATTTAGCAAAAAAATATTATGTGACTCTCCCTTCATTGTCAGTCTCCTATGGAAAGACTCTTTATCTGTCAAAAGAGCATCAAGTCACTGGTTTTTAAACTGTACAATATTTTTTTGTCTTCAGAGGATAAGGATGGCAGTAAAGAAATCCCTTACACCTCTTAAAATATACTATCACAAGTATGCTTTTTACAGCTGGGATAATTGTTGAGTTTTACTGCAGTTTTGTATTTCTAAAAAGAGAAAAACTGTTAGTTAAACACTGAATGCTGTTGCTTTTTAAAATAATTGTATCTTTTGTTGATAAAAATACACACAAAATTGCTTGTATTCCTTGCTGTGGAGTTAAAAAAGTATTTTAGTTTATGCAGCTGAGCATTTGGAGACCTACTGTAATTCTGTTGCTGAAATGGGATTAACCTTCCATAAGTTATGATCTGAACAAAGCTGCTGTCTTTATATTCGAATGTATTAATGAATATTTGAAACTTACTTTTTCTTGAAAAAGTTCTATACACATACACTGGGGGCCAAAATCTTACACTGTTCAAACTGATGACACTTCCTGTGCCATCTTACCATGATAAATGGTGATAATAAAACCTCTCACCTTTCTGTTGCTTTTGCCATAATATAGTAAGAAATGTAAGCATGCCAATCTAAATTAAACCTATCATTTATTAAATTTGTTTTGGGTTTGTTTTAACTTGATTTTATTTCCTATTTGCAGAGTTTTGGTTCAATGATAGAAAAATGCATAGTCCTGTTGCCTCAGATGATCAAAACTATTGTAACCTGTTAAACCATATTCTCATATCTTTGATGTGTTCAAGTTGGAGTCCCATGGAACATGGGATGGATAAAATAAAATTATTTATTAACTGTTGTTATTATTGTATTTGGTCTGGTGTGGGTTTGTCTTTCACAAAGAAAAATAAAATTTAAACCAAATGGCACTAGTACTTACTGAATTTTGATGGAAATTGTTTTAAAGAGCTGATAGTGGTTTAATATTGAATAGTTAATCTATTTTCTTTATTAATGCAGTTCTATGGTTTGTTCAGCCATTCTGCTGTTCATTTCCATAAGAGTGGATGTTGTAATGAGTATCTCAGGTCACTGCAGGTGATAAGATCTAAAACTGAAGGACAGAGAACAGAAGGCACAGCTCATTTCAGGTATTGGAAATAATAGAGTGATTCTCAAAAGGTTAGGGTAACTTCAGTCATTTATTTCTTATTAAAGAAGGAAAAGATCAACATGGAAGCAGTCTCCTGACAGTAAAGATGATGTTTCCAGAAAAGATAGTCATCTTCGTTTTCTACCTGTTGTAAATCTGACATCTAAAGCCCAGCAAAATACCATGGGCTTACCGTTGACATTAAGGCTGATAAGAGCTGGTCTAGTAATGTGTGCTCCATTCTCTGCCAAATTAAAAACATCTCTGTGGCCTTTAAACACGACTTATCAAGAGGCCTTTTCCCTGGCACAGAGCAGTGTTCATTGCTGTGGATCCCTGCAGAAAAGGATTCTTCATAGCTCCAGTGATCCAGTACTCCTGTGGGTCCTTCCACCTTGCGTGTCTCTCAAAGTTTTTTGTTTTGTTTCTTGTTCTTGCGGGGACGGTAGTCAAGGCGTGATCTCTGGGCCTCCAGCAATACAATTCCCACTCTTGAATAATCTCCTTTGATTAAAGTAAAGGATGTTGAAGAAATCATAGATAAATGCTTGATATCATAATGCAGTGCAAGATGTTTTGGCTGTCCTTGTTTCCCCTGAGCTCACAATCTTGCAGAATGGCATACCAGGGTCTAGAAATCAAGATTCAAGAGTGTTTATTTGCATTAAGTCTTCCAGTCCCAAAGACTTTCTAGCTCATTATGAGCTATTATAGTCCAGATGGCTACTGTACCCTTGTAGTGCTGTTTTACAATGAACCTCCTAACCTGTGTTCCTAATGCTAATTAGATTTGGAGAAAACTAACATGGCTTGTGTTTCTTCACGCTGAAAAAATGTTACAACTTGGTATGCCTTTTAATGGAACTGAAGCCTTTTGAAGGTTTGATGCTGTCAAAACTGTGAATACCTGCAAAAAACGATAAGATCAAAAGCTAAGCTTGAAATAAGAAACATTAATTTTTAGATGTTCTGAGTTATAGGTTGTAGACTGTCTGGAATAGGCAGAAAGCTGGAGGCAACTTACAGTAGGAGATAACATATATAGAGATTTATATGCACATACCTTTTTGCATATATATAATATCTATAAAATACTTGCAGCTGCATGCATCAAATAATATTTTTCAATCAGCCTCAAAGGAACAGAATGTAATTGGGGGATTTATCTTGATACATGACATGCAAAGGACAAAAAGATTTGATGTTTCATGCTGGATTCTTAAATGCTTTGCTTGTCTTTTGTTGGAATACCTTACAGGTCTTCACTTTTGGATTAATTTATTTTCAGTTGCTGGAGATTGGTAATTAGCTTACTATAAAACAGTAAGAGTTATGAGTAAAGTTTTGGGAACATATTTTTGTAAGCATTGATATTTCACATTGTGTTAGAAAATTAAATTTCCTATACTCTTGAGCTACTGACATTTTGGTGTTGTCACATCTCTTTTGTGTGTAGATTTCTCAAGCATAAAATAATGACTTTTATGGTAAAAACGTGTTCCAGCTGTCTGCAGCTGCAGGCTGGTTTTCCTGCTGTTACCTACCTTTCAACTAGCAATGGAAGGAGCATGGATCCTTTATCCATTACCAGTTTCTGTTTTTTGCATGCCTGAGCCTAAACTTGCATTAGATATGGAATTATTGGCAGAAGTTTGCTGCTCTCTGTAATTTCAAAATGACTGGAGAAAAAGTGTAAATGCCTGAGAGTTTTTTCAAACGCTGAATTCCCAAATGGTTTCCACTAGGGCTTAGAGTTGCAGTTTTAAATTTTTTATTGATGCTTATGTAAGTTAAATTTGAGTAAAGGGACTATTATTAAAATCTTTTGGCTAAGATGATGTTGAAATCGCTTAAAAAAAAAAGAGGGAAAATGACCTCTGATGCCTTTTGGTTACATAAAGTTTTAGCTGTTTTGCTAACTGAATAAACAATTTGCAGAGACCAGCGTAGATTTAAGTTGATTTGCTCCATTTGCCCTACCAATTTGGACAAAAGAATGTAATGCTTTCTTAGAAATGTCTTTCAAATATTATATTATAGATTAATTTACAGGCTGCAGAATGCTGCTATCAGTATCATTGTTTTCTCTGTCTTGAAAATTAAGTTCTAAAATGAAATGTGTATAAGAGCTGGCATTATCTCTTTCAATATGTTACCAAAGATAAATTGGGTAAAATTAATTGTTTCAAATAAGTGCATAAAATAATTTACAGTGAAAAAAAATATCTCAGGTTTATCAAAAATCACTGTGATGTTTTCCTATTTTTCTTACAGTGGTGAACACAGATTTAGTAAATATTTATTAAATTAGTGACTTGGCAAAGTTCTAAATGGGACTTGAGATTTCAGACTTGTCTTGGAGAAGTTGATGGCAAACAGATACAGATACAGTTTTCTGACTGAAGAAATTTTGCAAGAGAAGCCCACAACTTAAGTTGTAACAATAGATAATAGACCAATAGATGGCAGATTAATAGGTGATGACTGGTTGTGATTATAACACATTTCCTTGGCTTTGCATTTTCTCTGTAGCTTTCAGTGTGTATCAGCATAACTTCTTGAATGTTTTTTATTCTGTCTAACTGCGGTTTTGCTCATGATTTGACTCTGTAGTAATGATGCATATAGAGATAAACACAGATATTGAATTCCAGTACACAGGCATCGATCCACACTCAGATAGTTTTCTGCATTTCTGGGTAAGATGAAGTGGTTTTCCGGGGAAGGTGCAACCCTTGCTTTCCTGACTTGGTGCCGTTCTTTCTGTGCCTCACAGTGATGAGTTTCGTGTCCCATCAGAGCTGTTGACCCTTTGTAGTATCCAATTAATGGCTGCCTTTCCTTGAGCTGATGATGTTGTGATCTAGGCATTGATCGGAGACACTCCTGACAGACACTTCTTGCTCTTTGGTGGGAAGAAATGATGAAATGCTGATCTGCAATGGCACTTTGATGGTGTTGAATTTTTTTTTTTTTTAACAGTAGATTAAATTGTCATTTGCAGCTCGTGGCTGTGTTTGATGAGCAAGATCCACACCATGGGGGTGATGGCACCAGCGCCAGCTCGACGGGCACGCAAAGCCCGGAGATTTTTGGCAGCGAGCTTGGCTCCAACGCGGCGTCGGCCTTCCAGCCTTACCAAGCAACAAGTGAAATTGAGGTCACCCCGTCAGTCCTTCGTGCAAGTGAGTAAATCTTCTTGGTATCTCAACGTGTTTTGTCTGAATTTACAAAGATGCCAAGTGCTGTCACCCATCGATGCTGCTGGGAAAAGATGATTCATTATCTGTCCTTATCGAAAGCTGATCAGAACTGAGAAACTGCGTAAATGGTTCTTGCATGCAAGTAAACAAACCTGTTCTGTTTCAATAAATTATTTATAAATTGCTTTTAGGAGCCATAAGCTCCTTCTATGCTGCCAGTTTAAAATTGTCCTCACACTGAAAATCACAGCAATATCTCCAAATGTAGTTGCTGCACTGTGTAATTTTCGGTTTGCTAGTTTTGTTCCATTTAACAAACAAAATAGTAAAAAGAAACTAAAGATAGGAGCACTTTCTACTTAACCTGTCAATGTTGCTAGGTTATGCTGTCACCTTTCCATAAAAACACCTGCTAAAATATGCATTTACTATGTTGCAAAAATACACTTTAAAAAGACGAAACCACAGCCAGAAACATCCCTTTATTTTGTTTATTTCAATGTGGTGAACATTTGTTGGAAAACCACATAGCAGAAATTACTTTTTGCATTTCATGCTCAGGCAGGTTCTTTGAATATTTGAGCTTATTAAGAAGAAAAATTATGGAATAAAATTTACTGTGTAATCTTTATTGTTGTTTAAAGTAACATGCAAACAAAACAATGTGGATAAGGCATTGTGTCCTTTTATGTGTAATGTCTATAATTTTGTTCATTGAACTTCTGAAATAGGGAATCCATTCCAGAAAATTCTTAGTAGAAGTTAGTATTATCAATCCTTTGATATTTTACAGATACATTGTTTAAAACAACCATGTGTAATTTCCAAGAGATTGATTTTGTATAGGTGTTTTTTTAATGGATAAAATCTGTGTTTTAGCAGTCAGGTAAAATGCAAATGTAAAAGTTACCACTCTGTTAAGTTTGAGGGGTTTTGTACCAGAATGTTTTCTGTAAAATTAAGGGAATAGCATGTAACAATTAGCTTACATGCACTTAAATGTGTCTTTTTAAGCTATAACTATGCTTCATTGCAACACAGAATTAAATTAGGGAAGGACTAATGGCAGAATAAAGAAGTATCCTGGAATTTCAGGACCCTTCCATTTTGCTGTCACTAGAGTATGTCACTGCTAAATGCACATCTCATTTCCATGCATAAGCCAAAAAACTGTCTTCCTTGGTTCTTGACTTAGCAGGGGTTAGAGCAGGCAAATGCATATACATTTTCTCCTTAGTGTGATTATCTGATGTATTATACAATGAATAAATTTCAGTGCATCAAAATCATACCAGACAGGTAAAACTCAGTGATGTATTGGACAGCTCACTTATCTTTGGTGTCATTCTGGAAAATACATGGAACACTTGGCTAGTTGCTAAGATGACCAAAAAGGAGTTTGAGACCCTTCAATACAAAGGACTTTAGAAATACAGAAGACTTCTAAAACTGTTGGTAAGGATTATAGCACTTTGACACTTTTTATAGAAGCATGCACAAATAAAGTGCGTGAAACAATTTGTAATAAATATTTTATCAGAAGTAAGAAATGTTCTCATATCTATCTAATTCCTTTTTTAAATGTTGACAGATATATTTTGGTTTTAAATGTTCCAAACCACAGGCTTGGAATCCCAGTGCAGTAATATTATCCCATATTAAACATACCTATTTCAGGAATTTCATTTAAACATACATTGCAAATGGAAATACTATCCTTATTGTATTTCCTTTATAACTTGTGAAGTGAAGCATAGCATACAAATGGTATTCTCAGTATTTCAAATAATTATCTTCTTACTGTGTAAGTTCTATTCAGCAAATAAAACCCATCCAGTTTTGCGGTAGATGCAGATCCTGATTATTACATGTTGACAAGGTCATATATCTAT
The DNA here is from genome assembly GCA_013397245.1 of Thryothorus ludovicianus. NCBI lineage: Eukaryota > Metazoa > Chordata > Aves > Passeriformes > Certhiidae > Thryothorus > Thryothorus ludovicianus. The sequence continues at coordinate 1,374,155 of VZTB01011867.1, read as the reverse complement.
TAATTGGATTGGAGATGGGATACAAAATTGCTGTAATTATTGTAATTTTCCAGCTAATTGCAGGGTTGGCGGTGAATATTTTACTTCTAACAAATGAAAAACAGTATTCCGTCTGAAATTGGTTTATAGCATTCGAGACGTTTTGTTTCCCATCTCTGGTGCTTTTTGCTGGCGGGGCGGGCTCTGCTCGGCGGCTCCGCGCGGTTTTGTGCCCCCCGTGCTGCTGCTCACCTGCACCCTCTGCTCCCAGGCAGCAGCTCCCTGCTTAGGCTGGGGCTCAAAGCCCGCTGAGATCCTCCTCTCTTTGTTCTGGTTGCCATGCTACCCCTTTTGTTTGTTTATAGATCGCACCGTCGCTCCTCTCCCAGCAAGGGAAAGGTTAGCTAGATCAGGTCCAGCTGGGAAAGTAATACTCGTCTGGAGTCCCTCTTTTCCCATGCACAAACACAGCCTGTGCTTTGCATCTTGGGGAGGGCGTGTGTGTGTGTGTGTCAAATTCAATCTTCTCATATAAACATGGGAACAAAAATGAGGCTGGCCCATACCCCCTGTGTTGTTTTGCACTGTGAAAACAGAAATCATCGACACAAGCAGTTGATTTATTTATATTTCTTATCTAGCTCTTCTTTTTTACTGCTTTTCTGTTACCCGAGTTAAACTTCTTCTTGTGTTTCATCACTTCAGCTGCATCTTTTTTCTAAGCATACAGTACACAAGGCGTTTTTTGTGTTGTGCCTGCGTGTTTTCTGGGAAGAGGTTGGAAGCTCACTGCAGAAGATTGTTAAAGCAGACTGATGTTTATTCCCTGCTGAAATATAAACTGGAGGCGCAGGTGAAAATTGCCAAACCTAATGAGCAATTTGGCAGATAAGACAGGATGTCAGGCAGTGACAGTTCAGCAGCGGGTGCACTGCCTGTGAACCAAGTTGTTTGTTTCACAGTACTGCATTTAAATATTGTAAATAAAATCCCTTTTCAGCTTCATGAGATATTGTGAAAAGGGTCATCTCTTTGTCTTGTTTTCCTTTTAAATTATTTAGCTTGTTCAAGAACTAAGACCACCCTTGGTTATTTGTCTTGGTGTGATTATGTGTAACAAGTCTCTCTGAATATTTCAGGAGTTACAGTGAAAAAACATTTTTAATGCATGACATTATTTGGAAAACACTACAAGAGAGGTAGAGAGGTTTGAAGAGCTGATGTTTTTTCCCTTAAGGGGAATAAGGGGGCTTGGAGATCCTCTTTTTTCTTCAGCTGTTTAATGGAAGGGTATTGAGAAAATGAAGCCAGATTTTTCTCATATAGGCACATTATTGTTGGAGACAACAAGCACAAGATTGGACAAGGAAAGTACCAGTTAGAAATAAGGAAAACCATTCTCACCTGGAGAGCCAAACAAGCTGCTCAGAGAAATTGTGGCATCTCCATGTCCTTGTGGATGGACAGAACTTGACTGAGCATGGCCCTGGACAGCCTGGTCCTCCTGGTCCTTTTTTGTGTGGACTGCTTGAGCCAAATGACCCCTAGAGATCTCACACAGACTTTGTAATTCCGTGCCTACAAATATAATTAATAAAAGTAAACTATTTGCTTCTCGAAGCTGTTGCTTGTAAAAGTGAGTGATGTCCACAGTGTCATATTTATCAGACAGGTGTGTACAATCATATTGTGCATGCACAGCTTCCCACCCTGGTTTGTATTGTACTGCTTCGTGCCAGTGGACATAAATTCGCTGCCTGTGCATTCTAGAAGACTGCTGCTTTTATTTTCAGGATGTCTTGTGGGTGCTTCAGTTCCTTAAAAATGAGATACAGAGTAATTGTAAAGTTCTCCTAAAGGCTGGAGGGGTCAGTATCTCCCAGAACAGTGGTAGAGAGCCTAAGAAATGACTAAAAGCTGGCTGGAATTGGTGCACTCCAGTGAATTATATGCTCAGGTGATCTGTATCATATATTTTAGCTGGACTCTCAGCATCAATTTCATATTCTGGTCACAGAACCAGACCATGAAAAAAAAAAAAGTCTAGATGAGAATATTGTGTAGTGAGTGCACAGCTGGCAGTGAAGATGTACTGGAAGTATAGAGAAGCAAAGAAATTGCTGCAGCTTCACATCATTGTTTACCCAGCAGCGTGGCTGTTGCTTTAAGGTTCCCTCTGTGCAAATGTGCTCTTACCCTGCAATCAGCACAAGTTTATTCCTCACAGGTAAGAGCATGCATGCAGACTTTGGCTGAGAATTCATTGCTGTAATAAAGTTCCTGACCTTGCTTGCCTTTGAATTTGTGTCTCTTTCTCTGCTTTCTGGGTAGGTTTTAGTTGTTCACTGACAAATTAGTAGGACATACCAAGTATAGTCCCTGAGGGTTCTGAGGACTGTTTAGTATTTTAATAAATCTGAACTGGAATAAAAGTATTGCATAAAAAACTTAAGATGGAGTTTCAGACACAGTGTTTCAGTTCAGCATTGACTTTTGATACATTTATAAACTGTCTTGAAATCAGAGAGATGGGCACAGCCCCTGCATCTAGGAAGAAAAAGGTAATTTGGCAGGCAGTGCTAATGAGCAGCAAAGTCCACAATACTGTCAGAAGGATCCTGGCAATATGGTGCATTATTGCTGTGCAGTTGGACATTGTGCTCTTCCATCAAAAAATCAAAAGCAAATGCTGTTGTGGGCTCACTGCTGTGAGCAGGAAAGCCTCAGCTGGAATGACCAGTTGTGGTGCCAGCCATGGAGAAATTCTAAACAAGTTGGAAAGAGTCAAAAGAGAGCAACAAGAATCAGTTGCTTTGGAGACTATGATGAATTGGTAGGACTGGCTTATTTAGTTAAGGAGAGATAAAAACTGGTTGGATCCAAGTCTTTAAATTGTTGATATTTTTCTCATTCTTCATGTCTGATAAGAGAAGGAGAGTTGGCATTTCCTGGGCAAAAGCCATTTTTTGTAACCCACAGAGCAAAAATAACATGTTTAAATCTCACATAGCAAGGCAATATTTGTGGGAATGGTTCAGAGGCAGGTTCTCTGTGCTGCTGAGCACTGCCCTACGCTGTGCTCTGAGGCAGGAGGGCTGCTGGGGGCAATCTGCCCCCTCTTCCTGGCTAAACCATCAGGTTTGATGGCCCCAGGAGAGCCATTTCTTGTGTCCATTGTAACAATGTGTATGTCTTTGCTTCTCAAATTTGAGTATTCAAAAATCCAGTGCTAAGCAAAGCATTTGAAGATGGGAGTGAATAAATGTGTGAATTTCAAGTACTTTAAAATTGCTTTAAGTATGTTGCTTCACTGATTTGATATAAGTATTTATCTAGGATCCCAAATGTATATTCTGAGAATTAATATGTAAATATTTATAAGGTAAGGGCTTTGGTTTCATAATTTGGAGCACTCCATGTTAGTGTTGACAAAGAACTGCAGAGGTGAGTTCACGTTTGTTCTCATCCCAAAAATGATGATCATCTCAGTGCTCTTTCCCACATGTGGCCACTAGAAACTTTTTCATTCTTGTTTATGTCTTCTTGACTCCTAATTCAACTCTGAGTCATCTTTATGTATGGAAATAAAGATGTTTTCAAATGTTGAAGAACTGAGGAATTGAGAGATTAGAAATGGAGGAAGAGAAAGATGAGTTCATCAAAACTCACATGTTAGGAGCTTTATCAGAGTGAGTTATCTCTAGGATTAAATAGCTGATTGAAAAATACAGACAAAGTCATCCACATTTATAATGGAAGATTAGGGCTTTTTAGGGCTTGCTGAAGTCAGGGGGAAGTTTTCTACTCTCTCTGTGGAGTTTTATATCAGCTTTCCATGGTGGATCTCCTTGGTCACCTTCACCTTCCTGTCGTTCCAGTGAAGTTCAGGAATGAAATACAAAGGATTCCCAAACCATCATTCCCACTGTTACTCCCTTGTCAGGTTTCTTTTACTGTGTTGGATAATACAGAAAGAGCCTTGAACTGAGGCTCTCTCCTCAGCTGTTGGCATCTGAATAAGGAAGGTTTCTCATGCTCTGGAGTTTGAGAAGATTTAGCAGAGTCTGTTTCCTCACCTTCTGGTGCTCTCGCCGTTCAGGAATTCTTATCACATTTTATCCCTAAAGCTCTGTGAGGGACATGATTGTTTAAAAGCCAGAGTTATTGAATCAAAAAATCAGTACCAGGTGCCGCTTTCTTCCACGGGGCTGAATTTGATCTTTGTACAGCGCAGTTCTGACTTGAGTGGTCTCCAGTCGGTGTTTTTTCCAAGCGTAGTGCTCTGCTGTTAATTTGGGATTGTTGAGCAGTTTAAAAACCATGTGTTTTTGATGAGACTGTGGCACGTTTGTAAAAACAAATGGATTTTCAACTGCTTAAGTTTCTAAATTAACCTTTAATATCTTCAATTTTCTTGGTATACCAGCAAGCAAAACACTGTTGCTTCTAATAGGATTAAAAAAAATCCCTGAAACCAATAAGGTAAAAAATTTTAGAGGTTACTGATTCTCTAGAGGAACCTTGAGTAATTGTGGTGCATTTCAAGATGCTATTCCATGTGGTGAAGACTTCTATCTACAAGTACTAATAATGAGAAATAATAAAAATACAGTATTCTATCTGATACCTGGTTAGAGGTATCAGATAGCTAGAGAATATAGTACAAGAGTGATAATAAGAAAAGGTTATGAAGATCTAAGTATTGAATTTGAATAGTTTAAGAAGTTAGGTCTGGATATTAGTCTAAATTTGACATCTTTAATAGATTCAATGACTCTTGAACAGCAAGCTGTTGTGGATATCAGATCTGTATTCTCAGAATATTTCAGCACTCATGTGATAGTTCTTGGGTTTTATTTTCCTTTTCTTTAAATGAAAGGCAATTTTTTCCTTAATGGAACTCTATTTTTGTGTATGCAAAAATATGATGCCATTTTATCCAATCAAACCTTGCAGTGTAGCTGCTCAAGTCTGTCCTATTGTGGTATCATGGGTTTAATACCATTGACATAAAGCTATATGTTTATTTAAAGAGTTTGTCATCACACATATCAATAAGAGTATTACATCAGTAAGTGTAACAACACTTAAAATAGACACTTTCTTGATTGCTCTTGTGTATCTTGTAATTTCATTATAAGCAAATGAGGAGCACAGTGAAGGCAAAGGAACGTGAATCCAAAATGAGTAGGGAATGCTTTCTCACAATACAACCACCCAGTGAGATTTTTTACTCTATGAAGGCATATGTACATATTTCATTTTTTTTTACCCAACAGTTTCTAAAAACCTTATGCAGTATTTATAGATACTTGTTCTGAAATGTGATAAAACAGTATGATTCAAGGCATCCTTAACATCCAGAGCCAGTAGTCTGCAACAGTAAATGGTATCCCAGTCGTGTTTTGCTTTGCTTTGAGGTACCAGGAGTAGGCTTTGAAGGGGTATGGGAGGGTGTGCAACTTACATTAATTACTCACAAAAAAAATCTTTCAACAGGAGAAGATGCAAAGTTTATCAAAAGTACTTAATTATTCACTTGGTCCTACGCAGGCTGATCTTGTGGGATTGGTGTTCTAGGGCTAATGAAGAGGGGTGTGTGGGAGGGCTCTGTGCCACACTGTCTGTGGTGCTACCCTGTGTTCAGTCCATCAGCTAGTGCATGTGTGCCCCCCCCAGAAAAACATAGATATTTTTGATCACAAGCTCAGTGTTGTAAGATATTACACTTAAAGTATATATTTTATTAGGCAAGACTTTACCTCAGTATGAGAATTGTTGTTTGCTTCTTGTCCTAATTCACAAGGGATCTTCTTGCTGTCTTCATTATTACATTTGCAGCACATTAATATACTTTTTTTATTTTTTTTCAGATGGGGATGTGTTTTGGAGGTAGTCCATCTCTTTGGGTGATTACTGGGAAAAAGTTGCTTTAAATTCTGTGTCTTTTGACATGTTCCTTTGAGGAGGATGAGAGAGAGACAGATGGCTACTAGCTGAATAGGGTTGTTTTTTATTTACTCTAATGCCCTGAAAAGGACTGAAACATGATATTGAAATAAAGGAGTGGGTGAGAAATAACTTTCCATTAATTTATTGCCTTATTTCATACTTGAAACAAAGATAAAATTTGTTGTTTCAGCTACCCATCTCTTGCTGTAAATCTTAAATGAATTATGTAATTAAGATGAGTGCCAGCTTTAGACTGCTGTGGGTTCATATTAGGGGCAGATGAAGCATTGAGGGTGAGAATGAAGTGTATGAATTTAGAAGAACTTTTCTCTTTTTGACCCCTGGCACTGGATGCTGTGGAGGTGACCAGCTGGGCTTCAGCCCATGGAGCTGTTCTGAGCTGGGAATGGGGCCTGAGCCCAGCACCAGCTCTCCTGCTGGCACAGCTTGGCCTGGCTCAGTGTCCCCAGTCCCCTGCAGGCAGGGCCCTCAGCTCAGCTCCCCTTGTGTGACACCGCAAGGGCAGACAGATGGGATCCCCCTCTGTGACACAGTTGCCACCTTGCTTTTGCTGCCCGAGCTGGTGCCAGAGCTGGGCTGTTTGGGGTTGGAGTGAGTGTGAACTCGGGCTGTGTTCCAGGGCCGAGTTCTGGCCTCTGTTATGGATTTAGGCATACTCATTCCATCAATAGTTTTGGATTGACAGAAAGTAGAAATGATTGTATGTGTAGACAGGGAGTTGTGGACCATTGGGTTTATAAACAGAAGCAAACAGTGATGCTTGGGTTAAGCTGAAATGTTACTAATGCTTGCGTGTGTACGGTAAAGGGCTGTACAAAGACAGCAAGAGCAAGCTTGCATTAGCTTCCAAATATTGTACATGTGAGTCAGAAACGAGGCTTCTCAAAGAAAACTTTGATCAACCATTAAAACCTTTTCCTGAGGCATTGGATTTGATTCAGCTCTCTGTACAGTGCTGTTCATATTCAAAACTCAGAGTAAAATTGGACTCTTTTGGCAATTGCTGGGCAACAGCTGATTCAGAGCAGACGTGATGGATGAAGTTAATATCAACAGACTTCAGGTTCTGCATCTGAGCTAAATGCTCAAGGCAGCCCAGTTTCTCGTTCTTGGACACCTTTAGGGTGTGTTCATCTGACCTGTTTTACAGCTTATTTCAGGGTGAAATGGACCATTGGCTACACTAGGTGCACTGGCTAATCTCTCTCGTTGGGAGGGAAATGGAGTTGACCAGTTCCAAAATGCACGTGTGTGAATCCTGTTCTGCCTGTGATTTAACTCAAACTGTGAAAATAAATTCTTACATGAAAGATTAAAAAAAAAATTGTCATGAAGTAGAATGTTGCTTTTGTTGCCTTAAAGAAAGGTCATTTGCAAATTTGGAAGAGAAAGGCTAAGTGGCATTTTACAAAGCAAACAGATTCTCAGTTTTACTTACTGAGCAATTTTGCATGGCCCCAGGAAGTCCTAATTATGCTTGGGAAGTATATTTGGGTTGTGAACAGTATGACGTGAATGCAGAAAGTCCCCTGTTCAATTTTTTTTTAAAAGTAAGATTGGGTTTGAGACACTTTGATGGAATTTTATGGTTAAACCAACAGTGCCATCTGCCTTGGGTCTGACACTGGTATCTGATCACTTTGTGGTGCTGGTCTGGAACGGGTAAACCTCTGCAAAGGGGTGTCTGTGCTTTTTCTTGCTCTGTGTTCTCAGATGTTGAAGCATCAGTTATGCCATGTGGCTCTGAAAGCCAGCCCAAACATGGTGTGGAGTTAATGAGGTCTGAAGCATGTGAGTTGTTTTCACTGCTCTGTACAGCTGAGTGTCTCTGTACTCCATTCCCTCACACACTGTGCAGGGTGTTACAGCCATCCTGCCTTTCCTGATCTTCAGGGTATCCTGGCTCCCCATGGACTTGGGAAAGTTCTCTGTGTACATGCTCAGCCTCTGGAATGAGTGGCTGTGTAAAGGAGCATCTCTCAAATATAGACTGTTAAAGCAAATGCATTTGCAAGTTTACAGACAGAAGAATGATGGGCAACGACTGCTGCAACTGTTTCAAATGAAATAGTATTTGAAACAAGGCTAACAGTTCTTTTTAGGAGATTATAAAATAGCAAAATTATGTTCACCAGTTTCTAACAAGTTGGAAAATGGACACATGTGCCTTGTTAACCGGCCTTATATAATACGCAAATAAGTATTATTTCAGTGTTTTTGGTAAGTCCTGACTTGATCTCTCTACTTTTGGACTTTTTGGAGGTTTTCTGCCTATGAAAGCTTTCTCCACCAAATATAAAAATTACATTAACTTCCAGCCCATTTTGAGCTCTGATGTTTAAGACATTCATTAGATGACAGAGAGATTGTAGGTCAAACGCTGCCTGACTTTCACAATGATTTCCATCTGAAGGGTCTTACATAGTATAGTCTTCATGTTTTATTTAAAATTTAGTTGAGATCTTGACTCATGGAAAAATAAATAAAAATGAAGGTCTTACTGCAGTGAAAAAAAACATGAAACTGCTCTGTCAAATGAACTGCATGACATTTATCCATAGGAAATATCCATTAAGTGAGTGAATAAAGTTACTGCTCTAGTTTGACATAGTAGGCAATATTTCTGTGAGTATTGTACATGTAGATGATTTACCTTTACCTCTGTTTTAAGTTCACCTTTAAAGTCATAAAACACAAGTGGGCAAAGTCTTCCCGTAATCTTGCTTTCCCATAGCTCTTTCTTATGTTGCTTAAAACTTAACATTGCAGCATAATAAGTGTTTTCAGGTCTTCCACCCATAAATGGTAGAGGGAAAATCTGTTTGCAGTTAGTGCTGGTACTGAGATCTTATTTCTGGTTTGTGCTTCGGCAGTGACTGGGGGGGCAGGACGTGCAGCTGAAGGCTCAAGGAGAGGTCACTGCCAGGGTGCTGCTCCAGGAGCTCCAGGAGGAGAAGCCTTGTGTAAGCAGCAATGGAGGGAAGGAGGAGAAAACGGAACTGTTTAAAAACATATCGCCCAAAAAGTGAAGGGTGCAAAAGCTTCAGTGAAACTGCAGCTGGGAATACTCACAGTCATTTGTTTACTGCAGCTTGGTCTGCACATCTCTTCTGTTAGCTCAAGAGTGGATCCCAAATTGTGTGCCTTGGCAGCTGGGCAGTAGTGCGTCGTGGTGGCAGCAAATCCAGAGAACCCATAGAAAATGAGGGCACCAAAGCAGTGTGTGCTTCAGCCATGTCCTTAGTGGTGCTGGGAGTGAGCAGCTGCCCTCCAAGGGTGCAGGCTCTGGGTTTGCTGTGGGTCATCTGTGCCCAGAGCATGCCCCAGACCCCAGGCAGGGATACAGTGCCTGGGGTGGTGCGTGCTTTGTTGGGCTCAGACTCTTTGTTGGGCTTGGACTCTCTCTGAGCTTGGACTCTTCCTGGGCTTGGACTCTTTGTAGGGTTCGGACTCTTTCTGGGCTTGGACCCTTTTCTGGCTCAGACCCTTTTACTGGGCTCAGAGCCTTTGCTGGGGTCAGACCCTTTTCTGGCTCAGACTCTTTCTGAACTCAAACCCTTTCTGGGCTCAGACCCTTTCTGACTCGGACTCTTTTCTAGACTCAGACCCTTTCTGACTCAGACCCTTTCTGGCTCAGACAGTTTTACTGGGCTCAGACCCTTTCTGGGCTCAGACCCTTTCTGGGCTCAGACCCTTTTCTGTGCTCAGAGCCTTTCTGGGCTCAGACCCTTTTCTATGCTCAGAGCCTTTCTGGGCTCAGACCCTTTTCTATGCTCAGAGCCTTTCTGGGCTCAGACCCTTTTCTATGCTCAGACCCTTTCTGGGCTCAGACCCTTTTCTATGCTCAGAGCCTTTCTGGGCTCAGACCCTTTTCTATGCTCAGACCCTTTCTGGGCTCAGACCCTTTTCTATGCTCAGAGCCTTTCTGGGCTCAGACCCTGCAGTCCCTGCTGCAGCTCACGGCTGCCGGGTGTGTGCACATTGAAATGAGCTCTGGGAGGAGAGCTGTGCTTGTTTGTGGGATTTCACTGCCATGTGGAAGTTCCATTTAGTTCCTAATGTCACTTCAGGGTAGATTGTAATGCAAGTGTTTATGTGCTGTTTGCCTGGGTGGCTGCTGGTGTACAAGCCAGCTTCTAGGAGTCTTCATTCTGTGTTTTACCAGAATGATTTCATGCATGTGAATTTTTTGCATGGGATTCCTATTATGGGATGAATTGAATATTAAATTACTCCTCAAACCCTGAAGGCAGTACATCAGTTTCACTCATCCTGAGCAATTTGTGCTATGCTGTATGTACCATACATATTTCAGGTTCAGTTTCTCATTTTTCCCAGGGTTGGGATTTTGCTCTATTTGTTTATATTTTTCTTCTTCAAAGTCAGAATGTTTTACTAAGGGTGAAAAATATTTTTAATGAAGTATTTTAATTTGCTCTTGTGTTATAGGCTTGTATTCCACCCTTTCCTCATCCAGGTTTTGCCAGATGTTTTAAATATCTTCTCAGTACATATGCTTTCAAGGTTTTTCTGCAAATCCGATTGTGTTTAACAGGCACTGAATCCTTGTGAATCAATGTTGTGTTTTTCTCGACTTTATGCCTCCCAGATCTGGCAGATGTCTTGAGTTCTAGGACAGCAGGTTTTCAGTGTTTTCTGTATGAAAGGAGATAAGATTGGTACATAGTTAGAATTTCCTCAGAAAGGATCAGAGTTGCAAACGTCTGTGGGAGGAAGGCATTTCATTGACCACATGTTTTTACAGTATTTAGTAAGTATAGTAAGTAATTAAATCAAATAATTCATCTTATGCTGTACTAAAAGGAATGGCTTTTGTAAGGAATTTGTTGGGCTTTTTTTGCATTTCCTCTCTTTTTTAAGTCCTTGTATTTCTAACATTTAAATCAAATACAGTGTTTTATTTATCTTTCCTTGGAAAAATTTCTTAAAGTCATTGTTTTAGCTAGAGGGATGGTAATTTTCACCCATAGTTACATGAGGTTAATTCAGTTTTATTTTCCTTTTGACCAGCCAAATTAAATACATTTGTTTCATTTCAGTCATAACTATTTTATTACTTTCACTGCAGTGTAAACTGTTTGCTCTGTGTTTCCTTCCTTGATTTTTTTCCCTCACTATTTTTTCTGTCACTTACTTGTAAGATACCTGAAGGGTCATTTTTAACAGTGAAAAGTGAGGAGATGTCAAAGGTAGGGCTGCTGATGAAGGCTCTTTGTGTGCTCGGTGCTTTCTGTCTGTAGTTATCAAGCTGCAGAATGTGAGATGCTCAGCACGTGTGATGGGGTGAGGCTTTAACCCCAGAGAAGGTTAGCTGGTGACTTGATGCTCCTTCCTTCTGTTTCCATTTGCTGACTTCCAGATTGAGAACCCGGTGCATCTGGGTTAACTTGATGCCTCATGGAAATTTTAGAAAGGAGACAACCACTTTGTATCAGCCTGTGATCAGAAACAGAAGGAGAATGGAAAAGAGAAGGCATGAAGAATTAAAGAACAAAAATGCATGGATCAGAAAAGGAGAGGGGGGAGGGCAGGAAAAGGAGCTAGAGGCAGGGAATGCTTACCTCCCTGGGGACAAATAAAAAAACATAACTGTTTCCTTGATGTTACTTTGCTGTATAAACAGTTACCCCAGGACCCATGTAAATGATGTATGACTATGAGAGAGAAAGTGAGTAGGTTGCTGCTGCCCTCCTGCTCACCCTTTCTCTTTGCAAAACTCTCTGTAGAATCTGAGACCTGGTCCATGCCAGAAACGGAAGAAAAAAAAAACAAAACAAAAATAAAATTAAAGACGTGAAAAGGAAGGATAATCCCACATGATTACACTTTTGTTATTTCTCAAGTGTTAATCACAAAATGAAAAATGGTAGTGTGTAATGTTAGATTTGTGTAAGTGCATGATGACATTTTGAATTACCTTTCCTGAAACACAAACTGTGGATTGTCTGACATAGAAGACATTCACTGAATTGCGGCGCTTTAAAAATGACAGTCCTGGGGCTTTGATGGATTCTCTGTCTCCTGAAGTCTTGAAATTAAAGTCAATATTTTTCTGTATTTCCAACAGAAGTTAAAAGACTAAATGCAGACATTATTGCATGGTGTACCTGGGCTTATATAGGTGTTTGACAGGATGATCACAGGGTGTCTTCAGGATTTGAGATACGAGTCTTGTTTGGAGTCTCACAGTAGTGCTGCAATGCATGCAGCGAATGATTCTTTGCATACTTGGACCCATGCTTTTCACATTTTGAGATTCTTCTGTATTTGTTTTCTTAACATTTTAAAATTTTTTTTGGTGCAGTTTTTCCAGCTGCACCCTCTCTCGTTGTTTACTTTGTCCATTCCAGCCAATTCTGTAGCCTTCCCATCCAGTCTGCCAGGAATCTGTATATACTGCTGCAATACCCTTTGCTTTTGCAAGCCCTCCAGCAGCCAGGTTTCCCATTCATCCATATGCTACATTTTGTTTGTAGGTGCAGTGTGTTCACTTGGTTAGGTTCGTTTTGTCTTGCTTTACTGTGTATTTTGGTTTTTTTAAGGATAAAAAGGAGAAAATTAATTTAAAAGGTTTTTTTTTTTGCATTTGTTTTTTTGATTCAGCTCCTCCTTGGTGCAGAGGAAGTGCAGACTAAGGAGGATAGACAGCATCTGGTTGAGTCACCATGGCTTGGGCTGATTGTGTTCTCCTGTGGGACTGGCTAGCAAATCAGCTGCTACCCAGGAAACTGAGGCTGAGAAAAATTCTGGATTAACTTTTAATGTTTTCTTGGCCCTTTAACAGAAACTGATATGTTTCAGCTCAGCTAAAAAAAAAATGAATGTTTGGAGCCCTTTTCTTCCCAGAGTATTTATTCTCTTTACTGTACTTCATGGCCAACTGCTGGCATAGCTGTATTACAAAAAAATCCTAACACTGTATTTTACAACAATGGCTTCAAGTGTGTTCTGACTTAATTAGTAGGAAAAACCAGCTTATATCTCTAGCTGTATTAGGGGCTTCATGCTGCTGTATGTATCTGCTTATTGTTGAACATTTAATGCAGAAGACAGTTTACCTGACAGATGGGGGGAGGGAGTTTGAGAGAAAAATAGGTTAAATATCTAAGTCACCACATAAATGCTAAGTATGATTATAAAATGCAAAAATGATGATACAGAAATCTGCGAGGAGAGCTGTGCAGGACTGCCTGTGGGTCTAGGATTTTAGTCCTTTGCTTTTACAGCAAGAGACTAGAAATGCTTATGCAATATTAATTCAGGATATACAGCAAATTGGCATTTGGAAGCATTCAATTTTCCTCATAATTGTTCTCCATTCACTTGGCCGATTATCAGTAATTTCAGGGAATTAAAGATGCTCTTTTTAGAAGTTTCTAGTGAACTCTTTAGAATTGTCAAACAATAACAAACCTGCCACTTAGGCAGCAATTTTCCCTCTTGCTGTCCTCACACTGATGTTAGATTGCTGTTTGGAAAGGCTAGACAAGCAAACTGCCATGCAGTAAATCAGCAGGAAAATTTTTTCAGCCTCATGCTGCTGAGTGAATTTTTGATCCAAGAATTTTTATGTTTGTTTTGTTCATAAAAAGGCTTTAATCCTTCAGTTTGAGAACACAGAGGTTGGTTTTCTTTTATAGTAAATCTGCTAAAGTGTATTTTGTTAAAGAACTTAGTATTATATTTTTGTGGATTAAGCTTGTTATCCTTCAGTCATCTCTAGGTGAATCCCACTGGAGTGCAATTCAAAGTGTATAATGTCCAGTTCTTTCCTTTTCCTCTGCTGTAGTGTGAAAAGGGAAACAAAATAGTTGAAAACCCCTCAGGAAGGGGGTTGGGAAGTGCCATTTACTGAAAAGGTGACACTCTGTCCTCTCAGTGTCACAGGACTTCCTAAATCACAAAGTGTGCACAGGGACAAGAAGTGCAAAATGTCTGTGGTCAGAAAGGGACATTTTATGTGACCTGTGACAGCGTGATCCGGTGACCCAATGGAGATATTATGTACCTGCCTGGGGTTTTGGATGTGCTGAGCATAATCATCTCTCAGTCTCATGATCTCTGCCTCTTCCTTTCTCTTGGAGTTAGCAGGCCAAGGGGCCACCATCCCAGTGCTGTCCCTGTGCCATCCAGGAGGGAGAATTGTGCCCATCTGAACGTGTCTGGGCTTGGGTAGTTTTGGCTCCCATTTCCAGCCCAGCTGAGGTGTTGCTGCTGAAGAGGAGCAGCAGAGCTCTCAGGATATTTAACTGCTTTTCCCTTCAGCTATGTGGAAACAGCAAAAAACTCTTTATGTTTGTGAGGTGATTTTAGTCCAGCACTCATATTTGAGATAACCCAGCTGCTTCTGAGGAATATGAGAGCAGCCTTCCTTCACACAAATGGTTTTGGTCATCTCAGAAAAAGCTCATACATCTGTTTGGTTTATTTTCATCTTCCCTAAATTGGAATTGCCATAGTAATCACACAAAAAGGTACGATGATGGTTGCATTCCCAGAGGTGATGAAAACTGAGGGGGGTTAGTGAGGCTTGCTTGGTGCTGGGCATGGAAAAGATGCAGCCCAATCCATCCCCCCTTGAGTGTTCTGCAATAGCTGCAGCCAGGAGTTGTTCCTCTGTGAGTGGACTTTTGTCTTGTTGCCTTTTGCTTTATAAAACCCCACTTTTATTGGAAATATTCTGTTGTGGAGGGGATGAAATACCCTCCATTATAAAGATTCAGGCTTCATTTCCTACATATGCAAAGTCCTGGCTTCCTTTTAAAAATTGTGTAGAAGGTTTGCATTTTGTATGTGTTGCATGACCAATGGCTATGTTGTCTCTCCTAAATTTGAACTTGAGCATGAAATTGTTAAACATCCTTTGGAAGTATTTTAAAAAGCTTGAAAAACACATAAATCAGAATCTCATCTAACAAAAAAAAAAGAAAAAGTGAACTCTGTCATGAATTAATAACTTTTAAAATAGTTGTAAAAATTCCAGGGAAGAACACACAGTAATGAACTTGTCCTCAGAAAACTATTTAGTTTCAGAAACATTTAAGAAATATTTTTCATGTTTATGTGAATGGTCTAAAAAATACTGGTTCAGTTTTTCAGACAAAACCCCAACTAAAGATAATACATACCTGTAGGAATACAAGTTTATTTTTCTGTAATGGCTTTAAGAAACATCTGCAGGAGCATTCTCTGTTTTAGGTAGCCCTTGTGTTTGTAGTGATGAGTATAAGTACCTTAGATGTTATTTAATGCAGTAGATTTTTGATGTCTCATATGAAATATTAAATAACTAGCTCTCATATAGTTATAAAAATGTTCTGCCTTCAGAGATTGCATAAACAGAGGCAGCTAAACAATAATAACCTGTTTTTCTGCTTTCTTATTTTACATAAAACACAAGGTAGATACTTTTATTGACTGGTAAAGTGGTTTTAGTCAGAAGCAGCATTCTTAATGTAAAAATGGTGTAGAAGGAGAACATTTTGAGTTAATTTTCAGATTTTTAACTAAACACTTCAAAAACTGAGGTGATTCCTGCTGGAAGCACATTGACTGTGTGGTGCATGCTGCAGAGAAGTTGATGATCTGTGAGAGCCTGTGGGTGTTCTTCCACTCACAGTCCTTTGTGCATCTTCCTTGTGTTTATTCTGTGAGTGCCCAGGTGTTTTGCACAAGCCATGCAAGGATGCATGGATTGAAAATCAATAGGATAGAAAGGTCTTATTGCTAGGGAGTGTTCTGAATTCTAATATTATATAAGACTTGTTCCCTAAAACCTTTTTCTCTCAGGCAGGTTAAAGAAATTGTTCCAACAGTGCAGGAGATGGCTCTCTTCTCTCTGTGGCTTTCTTTTAGTGGTTATGCAAGGTAAATTTCTTTGGAGGAGTGGAAAATTTTGAGGAATTGCACTCCACAGAGCCATTGTTAAAAATTAACTTAAGCTAAAAATATTATTACACTGAATTTTATTTTTGGTTATAACAGAAGCATCTCATGGATGTGCAGATACAGGGTGGGTAGGGGAAGCCCGTGGATGCTGAGGGCTGGATGCCATAGTGCTCTTACAGCTCTCCTTTACATCCTGGCTGGTATCCCAGTGCAGCTGGGGCACTTAGCTGGAACTGTAGCTCCTCCTTTGCATCTCCATGTTGGCAGTTGGATGGAGAGTGACCCTTCCATATTCCTGCTTTATCCTGGGTACATTTCCTGTGGGCTGGGTTTTTTTTTTTTTTGTTAGCCTTGACTCTGGAGCTGTGTCTGGGTGTGTGTCATTCAGGGAAGTGAGTGCTCTGTCCATCAACCCAGGTGGAAAGCAGCCCTGGCTATGAGCTCATGGCAATTAGAACAACTGTAGTTCCTTTGTTTTCCTGGTTTTCCTTCTGTCCATCCTCAGCAGGGATTTTGTTAATTTACAGTCTCTCTGCAGGGAGGCCTCAGGAGAGAGTGAGGTGCACAAGTGCACGAGGTGCTTCCATGGGTTCAGGTGCAGAAGAAGCCATTCAGCTGCCAGACCTGTTGGAACAAGAGGTTTTCTTCTACTTAGTGCAGTGTGAGGAGTTCTGCTGAGCTCTCTTGTCCAGCTGACTACTTGCAGGGCATTTCCAGGATAACCTGTCCGGGGCTATTGATTTTCCTTGGAATCTGTTGGCATTCCTCATGTTTAAGCAATAACCTCCAAATACTCATGCTAATGGAAGAAGACCAAATGAAATATACTGGTAGTCTGCTCTTTTTCTCATTTTTGTGTATCAGTATATTTTGTGCTGCTGAAAAATAACTACCTTATTAATCTCCTTTGAAGAATGAAACAGAATGAGAATTCCTTAATAGCATAAGATGAACAGTAATAATAATAATAATAATGATAATAATAATAACAATAAATATTTATAGATTTTTTAAAATAAAATTTGTCCACCTCATGTGCCCTCTCTGCATGCAGATACTTGAAATTATTGTAGCACACTCTAGGATGAGACAAGGAGGGAGACTTGTGGTGTGGAAACAGCTTGGAAAAGTTAGCTGCTGGGAATCTGACAAATTCTGGCATGAAGTATATACCACAGTATTTCAGTAAATATCTTCTGTTAGTTCTGGCTAAAGCTGTTTCTCCACTAAGAAAGATGATCTTCATCTCTGGGCTAGAACCAATCACAAATTCTAATGAAATCTGGCAACTGCAAGCATGAAAAGTCATTGATCCAAAAATTCACGAACTGTCTTTCATGTAGCAAGATTTCCTTTTGAACCTCAGTTGAAGCTCTTTCTATTGGCTTATTCTTGGTCTTGAACTCTTAGGAATAATTTTTTACTCCCTTCAGATTTGGCAATGTGAAATAAAAAAATGGAGTGAGAGGCACATAATTCACATAATTAAGCATGCAGTGTAACTGCATGTTTCCAGGGCTGTAAAAGGAGAGGAATGAGGGAAAAAAAAAACAAACCAGAGGAGAAATGAAAAATTAAAAAAAAAAGGAAGAGGAAGAAAAAAAAAGACATTGCCAAAGTTTTTCAAAGGTGTAGAAAATGTTCTTCATTTCCAAAAGAGAACAATTTATGCTCCCTCTTGTTGTAGGGGACTTTGAAAAGTACAGGTAAAGATGCTCAACCTTGCACATACTTCAAACAACATTAGTTTCCTGCTGTTAACTAAGCATGGTTTTAAACAATAAGGGGATATCTAGAAAAGAATTGAGGATGTCTGCTGGTCTGTCACCCCGAGGAGAACAGCAGGTGTTACATGTTATTGTCCCATTGTTGGCATCATCTGAACAATTCAACAACAGCTTCCAGGGTAGTCTGAATTGTCTTAGTATTTGGATACTGGGAACACCAGAGTTTTCTGCAGAAGGTAATCTTTAATGTTAAGAACTAATAAGAACATTTTAGCATGTTGTGTTGAAGCTGAAGCTTCTTATTCCCGTCTCTGTGTTTGGAAAGACCTTTTTTGGTTGCTATTAGTTTAGTGTCACCAAACTTTGCAGCTTCCCAGACTGTTCTCTGACCTGCCCCAGATGAAAAGTCAGGCACAGCATCACATGTGCTTGCAGAGAGCAGCACTGTCTGCCCTCCCACGTCATGGCCATGGCAGCTCTGCTGCCGTGCATCCCCTGTGGATGAGGAGGGCTGGTGGCATTTCATCTCATTACTTAAACACGCAAATGTTTGATTTGTCTGTGGGGATCCAGCTTGGTACTTGCAACTGAATGACAGAAAATAATATTCTTGAGCTCTTCATGCTCTGTGCTTTGCCTTTGAGCTGTATTAGTCCCTGCGTGCAGAAGAGCCTTCTGCTAGATATTGTTTATCTGGGCACATGGGGTGGCATGACGTGGCCTTTTCCTACTTCTGCTTGAGATCTTTTGCTCTTCTTGGTCATCAGCAGCAGACAGGAGTTCAGTGGAACATTAACTCACAGCTATTTGATAACAAGAGCATTTGATAATGAGATCATGTTTCATGAATGTACCAACATGCTTCTAATAATTCTAGTAAATGTTTCTGTCATGGAAACAAGAGCAAGTGCTATTAAGATTGCAGGAGCTGTTGGTAATTTTTAATAGAATTTCAGGACTATGTTCACTGTCTTATTTTAGATGTTGGTTGTAAATTTTGTTTGCTGTGTTGAAACTCAGTAGTGTGCATAGAGGCTATTCCTTCCCACATGCTCTAATTTTTTTCTATTTTGTGCATGTAGCTATGATCATATAATTTCTGCTCAAAAACTCTCACCCTTTAAATGATTGTAGTCAAGTTCCATTGGTTGTCATAATTATTATGCTTCAGTTAGAAATCTGTCAAAATAATTTCTGTAATGAAAGTTTCTGGATTTTGTGTAACTCAGGTTCAGATCCACCTCCAGGCATTGATACCCCAAATTGCTGCTTTCTCCAGTTTGACAGTGGCCTGTGATATACGGGACTGTTTTTATATCTCAAAAAAAAACCCCAGTTCGGTTCTTGATGACTCCTGAACTTCTCTGCAGTGGAGCAAGGCCATGCTCACTCCAGCCTGAAAAGGAGGGTGGCCAAGTGCCTGCTCAGTGGCAAGGGACTTCTCAAACATGAAGAAGTAGCAGATTAACAGCCAGGTGCCTCCAAAAATTGAGCATTTGTCTGATGACTGGCAAAGAAATACCTCTTCCCTTACAGTTTCAAAAATAACTGAGGTAAACAACCGTCATGCTTAACTTGTTCATCGTTCCCATAATTAAGACACCAATAGGATCCCTCCTTCCATCCTTAATTTGCCATACTCTGTGTGCACACTAGACTGTTCAATGATGGTGCCATCATGTTGTCTTACTAATCCAGACATTTAGGGTTTTTTTTTCCCATTCTGAACCTTGGTAGAAATGCTGTAGGTTTTCAGTTCCTTCCCAGGGAGTGGCTGGTGTGTAGGATTTCCTTCACTGGGCAGTTCCCACGGAGGGGATGCTGATGGACAGCCTGGAGTCCATCTGGGCAGTGCAAGCCTTTACTTTTCTGTCAAACCAAGTTTCATGAGCCAGTGGATGAGGCATTAGGTTTTGATGGAGAGTAGGGAAGGAGAGAGATTCCAGTACCAGCTTTGTAAGGACTTGCGTAGTGACAAATCTCTTGCTGATTACACGCATACCTGCTGAATTGCAATTGTGTTTAACTCTTTGGCATCCACAAATGATCCACATGGGAATTCTCACTTCAATCGTGAGGTCACGTAGTGATGTACGAGACTGTGCTGGCAGCAGATGTTGAAAGAAGCTTTATTCTCTGATAAGTCAGAAATGGACATGGACTAACAAGTAGTACTGGGGCCCTAATATCTGGTGCTGCAGGGTACTGCACGTCTCCCCACCCCTTTTCCTCCTCACATAAAAGCAGAGTGGTGGCCTGGGGACCACAAGGGGGTCATGACATTGGCAACCACAGCAGGTTTTCTCAGACTGAAACTCACTGATGAAAGAACTGTGTATTATACACATTATGACATTCTTTGTTCTTCCCAACTGAGCTCTTCAGGTTGCAATCTAAGTCCTATTGTTGCATCTATATTTTTTCTCTTCAATCCAGGAAAACATTGCAAACATCTTCCTTCTTCTCTGAGCCTACCCAAAGCACTTGGGCCATAAACAATCAACAGTTTTCATAGCACTGCATTATGTTTAGTAACAGGAGGAATTTTACCATTAAGTTTCAGGGGATGTTTCAAAGTTGTGGTAAGAAAAATATCTGCCAGCTTCCTTCCCGTGTCTCAGAGTGCTGGAGTTTTATCAACTCTAAGCAGCCAGGAATTTGTTCCTGTCACTGTAAACTCTTGCTTGCACTGCAGAATGAATGATGATGTGTAATACAGTATCTTCATTATAATATAACTAAATATCAATTGTATTATTAGCAAGGCATGATCTTCAATGAAAGCAAAATAACTTCAGCAGCAGTAAATTTGATGGTATTTCCTACTGTCACACAACTATTTGAAAAACTAAGACATAAATTTTTCTAAAATTTTGGCATCTGCAGGACTAGAAGTGCATTTTTCTTACATATGTAGAAGTAGCATGAAAATAGGTAAAGAGGTAATCCAGCATGTTTTAAGGAAATCATGAAGAATCTACCTAAAACCCTGAGACTGTAGCTCATTAAAATATACTGAAACACAAGTTTTTGACAGAGATGAGTAGAACATTTGTAAAATCTGACATTTTTGTCTTTTCTTTTGGCATATAAAGATACTTGCATTTTAGAAAAGAGCCCAGAGAAAAGAGACGAAGAGGGTGAAGGTAATTAAATTTTAATTTCAGTTTTAAAGATCTTTCTCTAATTAGCTTTAAACGTCAGTGTCTAAGTGAATTGAGTTTCAGGGTACAATCATAATTTTCTTCCTGGATCCTAGTATTCAAAAGTCAGAAGAAAGAATATTAGAGAAAGAGAAGAAAGAATGTTATTTTAAAGGCCTTTCAAGATAAGGATTTAACATTACCTCATTATTAAAATATGACTGTGGCAGGTTGTTTTTTTATTTCTGAATTTCAAAGTCAGTGAGCAGTCATGGCTGGGGAAATGAGAAACTTAGGTTCTATTAAAAGCAACTGAAAATTATACCAGAAAAGTAAAGACTTTTCTTCTTTCTTCTGCTTTGTAACAAGATCTTTTCTTGGTGGCTTGTGTTCTTTTCTATGTTATCCATTCTTCCAGTTTTGATCATAGGCATGCTAACATAATGTCCAATGTTTCTTAAAGGTGTGCTGGCATGCAATGGGCTTCTGTTTGTGTGTTTTACCCAGCCAAGTGTCTTTTCCCTGCGTTTCTGTGATGGCTGGGGACACAACCTGCTGCATTCATCTGCCACCTGCCAGCCCTCGCCCTGGGCTCAGGGTGCCTGGCCCAGCCTCTGCCCTGCTCTGGGGTGGCTGCCTGCCAGAGCTCCAGCTGCCTGGGGCAGGGGTGGCAGGAGAGCAGGCTGATGGAGACTCGTCATGGTTTAATGTGCAAACGCTCACTAATGTGCCATTTTAAAACTAAAGTTAAGGGAAAACAGGGAATATTTGATAACATTGAAAATATGTCTGTGAGAAGTACATAAGCTGTTGTTTGACGATGAATTACTAGAGAAACAACTGAAAACAGTTGGTTTGTACATGAAGTAGTTATAAATATCTGGAATTGTGTGAAACAATGATTTTTTTTCCTCTGTAAGAGCAATGGAAGGCTTGCTGTTTAACCAAGAGTTCTGAATGTAGAAAAATTAATTTTAGAAGTTGATCTTTTTATGCATAAACATATTTTCAAGTAGAGAAATGCTAATTATCTAAACTATGTCACCTTTCTTGTAATTCTGAAAGGGAAAGCCATGAATACAAAATACTTGACATTTGCAGGTGAATGCTGCGTAATTCATGTAATATTTGCAAATGTTGAAGCATTTGATAGAAATTTAAGTGTCTTGAAATGTGACCATAAACACTTCAGTATGGATTAAAAATCAGCATAGAAATCTTAAAAGTTGGAGGCAATCTTGGTCTAGAGATTGTTGTCCAATAGGGTTTCATGAGCCTTCCTGTCACTTTTGGTTTTATTTAACATGTTTAAATTTTAGAGAATCAGTACTGTAAAGGGTATGTTAATTAAATTTCCAGATGTTAATAGACTGGGAAAACAGAATAGCATGAGTAAAGGAAAGATATGTAACTGTACAGATATGTACTACACAACTGAATACAGTTCATTTCAGCCTGAATAAATAGAAGATAATGTATAAGAACATTGATCTAAACTGAACTTACGCTTTAATTATCAAAACAGATGCTGAAGTGAGACTACAGAAGTTTTAGGATTTCTATGGATGTTCTGGGTTGATACCATGACAATAAAATACCCAAATATGATTACTGTTGACTATGTATTAGCATCAAAGTTCAAAACATGACAGGGAGGATTTAAACAGCACTGAGGGTATTTCATAAAAGAAATACACTGCTCAGGGTGCCTTCTGAACAACTTAAGACTGGAATAATATTTACAAAAATGAACAGCAATAGAGACTTAAAAGAGGCAAAGGTTATGTGCAGTGTAGCACTGTTTAGGGGGGAATTGAGAGGTCTGTGACATGAAGAGAGAGTTTTTAAGGGAAGGGGGGTAACTAGTGACAGGAAGATCAAATTGGGGAGAGCAATACAAAATAAACAAATTCTGGAGATTTTGACATTTGGAAGTACTGAAAATTATTTTTTTTGGAATAGATTCCAGGAGAGAGAAAAATACTGCTCTGGGCCATGAGGAGAAAGTTGGTGATGTGTGTATAAATAAAATAAAAAAAATAGTATATGTATGTCCTCCTCCTTTGCTGTGTTGTTCAAAAGTATGTTTCTGAAAAGATCTGCTGCTGGTGGTAGCTTTGCAGTGCTCCTGGTTCATATCCCTCCCAGCTGCCATCTCCCTATAGTCTGCCTGTTTTCTTCTGCAGGACAGATGGTGCTGTTTTCCCAGCAGTGGTTTTTCACCTCTTGGAATGGCTTAAGGGTGGGGATTTTTTTTATTTGGTGGTTGTTTTTTTCATTTCTAATTCAAGATGCCTACATTTGATTTGCACTGTTTTGTTAATCTTGTAGAGAAGTGCTGGCGTATGTTAGCTTCTGCTAGGGTTTAATGTAGTTTGTAGATAAGTTCACAATCAGCTGGTTTTTGTCTCCAACTGTTTTTCTTCTGTCCAGAGTCAAGTCTACAATAGCCTCAGTGGTCTTTGGAAGTTACCATCACCTTGTCTTTAGAGATTTGCAAATAAGAAAGTTGAACTGATATGGGGATTTGAGCTTTTGAATGTCGTAAAGTGATGTTTGGCTCTTGCTGTGTCCAGCTGAGTGTAACAAGGAGATGAACTGCACCTACTGAAACTGGAACCAGAAATCCAGGAGCTCTGCTGGAGTGTGAAACTCAAGGCTAATCTAAATATTTTTAAAGAGATATTTCAATTAAATGTAGACAAAGCCTTAACTTGTAGTTCCAAGTACTTTATGCTGAAAGAAGCATTCCTGCTTTCCTCAGCCCCAGGATGACCCTGGTTCATCCTTTCTCTTGGGCTCCAGATGAGGATTTGAGAGAGTGATGAGCTGGATGGGTGGTGGAGACAGCAAAGCTGTTCAATTTCTATGTCCCATCCCCACACTGCTTTTTGATGCTGACGTAGGATCTGTGTGTGTCTTGTGTATACAGTGCACCCTGATGTACATGCATATCTATGGGATCACTTTCAGGAACTCTGTCTAACCTGAGCAGCTTTTTTTTAAAAGCTACTCTTTCTCACAGAGTTTTTTTGTTTTACTGATTTATCCTTTTCCTGGAGATGTCTTTTAGAGTGTGGAGAGAAAAAAAAACCCTCTTCCGCTCTCATGACTCCTTTGTCATGAGCCTGATGGTCTGTGTGAGATGGCCAGAAACAACTCTAAGATATTTTTTTCATTTCTGTGCCTTAAATCCACTGCACACCAAATTGCACAAACTGCAGTGGCACTGGGGAGCTGAAGCATCAGTTGAAACAGTCACAGGGTAAAATTATCTTGGCCATGCTACATAAATAAAACTATGTATTTTTCTAGTCATGCCCTCCAAGCTGACATCCAAGAGGAAATTGGTTTGGGAGGGTATATATTAGCTCTGCTCTGGGGGACCACCATCCATTGTGCTGAGTGCCTGCACGCAGGGTGACGTACTCAGCTTTATGGATGAAATTTGCCAGATCCTCAAATACTTCTGCTCATGAGCATATTTGAAAATCAGAGAAGGTGATGACCCTTTTAAAATAAAAATGGAATTGCTGGCAGGAAGGGAAGGTACAACTCTGTGTTCTTTACATTTAAAGATGGTTATAAAATGTGTATTGGCTGTTTTTATAATTTATAGTGAAACTGCTGTTGCTTTTAATAAAATGAGACTTCCAGTCAGAATTTCATGATTATAAATGTGAGCATTTTGTTATACAGCTTGGATCTATCCTACAAATAACCATTTTCTAGCAGAATTCTGGCCATATACATAACTTAATGGGATTCTCTGTCAACATAATTCTTTCTGAAGTTGACTCTTGTTTGAATACTTTAAGTCCTTGAATGTGACTCAGGGACTGTGTTAGTGGGAACTTTCAGGATTTTTAATTTAATTTTTCTTTATTCCTTAGACTTTTAAAACTTCCTGTAATTCATTATTAGATTTACCATTTCAAGTGCTTATTTAAAAGGCACCTTAGCTGCAGAAGCAAATCAATATTTACAGTGCATTAGTGCCACAGAGAATTTGAAGCCTTGTGATTAGAGTTCATTGCTGTTTTATCCACTCTTCAAAGAAACCACAGACTTCAAACAGTATCAACCATCATCCTGGAATCAGTGACATTGCATCGGTCCCATGCGTGCTTTATCTTGTGGTTTAATTATTAAGTTCCTTTCCTTTGATTTTCCTTTTAATATTTCAAAGTATATCTTCTTCAAATCTATAAATTCTAGTCAAATTCTGTAAACTAGAGGATTGTAACCAACAATGTATTGGTTAAAAAAAAATCTGCTCAATATATTCTTTTATGTTGTCATTTTAATGGAGGGTATCAAACTCAAGTTAGAACAGTGTCTCAATTGAAGAGAATGCAGGACATGATGTTTACAGCTTGTGGTTAACACAGTGTGAACAAGATTTAGTTCTTGGATTAAGACCTATTGACCATTGCCAAGCTGCATACGTTAGAGCCAGCTCTGTGTGCCTGTCCTCTTCCAGTAATAAAAAAAAAAAATAATGCCCATATGTTTAAGTTTCTCATTCATTTTGGAAATACATAGATGCAACACACACAATGTTTTGTCTTCTGTAATTCATTTTATTGCAAAATTCGCTTAGTAAAGCAAGTCACTTCTCCTTACGTATGGAACCATTTCCATAAGAAGAGACTGGAGGAGATAATTTGTATCATTATATTGACAGAATACCCTTTCTTTTAAGATTTGATGAAATGTTCAGTAAACATCTGAAAATTCCTTAATAACTAAACTTACTAAAATTGAACTAGTCATATTAAAAGTGGATCACCTGTGAGTAGATTTTGTAGAGAAGCTTCTATGTTAATGTTCTCTCTGAAGCATATGAGTATTTGGGAATTCCATCATATAATTGACTACCTGTATTTGTATTTGAAGAGTCTCTACTCACCATTGTGCAAACTGTCAAAGCAAAAGCCAAGGCAGAGATAATGTCTTGCTCCTCTCCAGAAATGCTGGCTCGATTTCCTTTTTCTTTGTTGGCAGTTTGACTTCTCTCCTTACAGAAGTTCACCCAACTGAACTTTTGTTTTGTCAAGCAATTTGAAGAAGAAGTGTAAAAATACAAGAACATTTTGCTATCACCGTGCTTATATATAGACGTAGAAGCATAAGGAGCAAGCGAACTCATGTTTGAAAATTGTAATTCTCTGTTGTGGGGTGGGTAGTGAAGGCAAACATGATAATATGCACGGGCTGCTGCTTGGAACAAATATAGCTTGGTATTTTTCTTCAGTGGCACTAGAGAGCCCCTTTTTGGCTCAGGCTGATCTGCTAGAGCAGAGTGTGTGCTCAGCAGCACGGACACCCCTGGGGAGGGGTCACTTCATCCCCTGTGCTGGGGCTGAGCTGAGCCACCTCTGTTCAGAGACCTCCTGTGCTTTCAGTGTGTTTGCCATCGAGGGGCAAAGCAGATGCTTTGCCTTCAGCTGCTATGTGAAAGCTGAAGTAGTTGAAAACAAGGCAATCAAAGAAAAACCCTCTATTAGAGTCTGAGTATGTACTGAGAAATCAAATTCTTAGTGGACTTTGACCATTTATACTTTCCTTCCTAATTAGTGGTCTTTCATGAAGTATTCCTTTAATTAATTCTAGTTCCATAATGCACTTATGTGTATATCTATAAATATGTATGTACATATTTATAAAAGAAAGTGTTTTATTTGCTGGAAATTACCTTTTGTTATGAAAATTGTAAAAAAAGAAGAAATTGAAAGTGAAGAGAAATAGCACAACAGTGGGGAAAAAAAACAATTCTTTGTTATTCTTGTTTACCAGAATGAACATGAAATAGATTGACTGTTTTGGTGTTTGGTCATGTAACACTTGTTTATATCTCAGCAGCAGGAGTCCTAGTGGATTATAAAAAACTCACATGTTTTCATTGTGTGGCATGTTTTACTGTATTTTTCAGTGTGTTCATAAAGCCCTGCAAAATAAGATTCTTTAATATTATTAAATGTATCATTAACATGAAGCTATTGTCAAGATTGAGACAAGTCATTTAACAAACAACTCCTGTCACTGTGTTTCCCTGTTAGTATTGCCAGACATGCACCCTCAGTTTCCTTGGGAACTGTTTCATCAAAGCATTAAAACCTAGTCCTGGGTTTTATTCTCAGCTCTTGCCCATTGTGCCTTTCCCACTGACTCAACTGCTTGGGTGCCAGTGCTTTCACCTTTTTCCTTTGCACTTTGCATTCAGAGTTCCCAGTGCTACAATAAAGAGAAATAAAACTGATAAATCACAGCCTCTCTGTTCTGATGCTGAGTGGGAGAGTACTAAGAGGTCACAAATTCAGGCAGTGAAACTTCTGTTTGGGCAAGGAGAGGATAGATGTGTGGGTATTTGCTGTAGGATAATAAATGAAATTGGAAAAAATTAAGTTGTATTTCAAAAGAAACTAACTTTAATGTGCCATTAAAGTTTCCAGAATGGATGTGACCTCTACATATATTAAGAAAACCTTATCTCTTTCCAATCAATCTACCTTCCTGCTGCATCATTTTTCACTAATGAAATATTTTTCTCCTGTCAGTCATGCCAGCTGGGAGGCTAAAGGAATCAGGGTAAATCAGCACAGATCTTGCTTGAGCTGTCAGGAAGAGGCAAAGGAAGAAAGCAGAGTAGAAAACAGTCTCTTCCATAAGTTTTGAGGAGGAAATGCAGAGTGTATTTTAGAAGGTCAGGAGGCTGCCTTGGCTGGCCTGCAGCTTCCTGGCAGCACGCTGTGCCAGCAGTGCCCAGGCTGCAGCCCTGGCAGTGGGTGGGGGACACATCATCCAAGTCCACCCCATACTTTGCCACCAGGCTTTGTCTACTCGCTCTTTAAAATAACTCTATGTCACCTTAACCTCCCGGTTGTTCAAGTTAATGTTGGATCTTTTTATTTTGCAGACACCCAAAGCCAGCTTTGTGCTTGGAAAGCCCCTGAGCTGTGCTTGGTTCAAAGGGGTCGGTGTTCCCTTCGTTTTCTCCTTGTGCAGCCAAGCAGCAAGGCTGTGGTTTGGAGGGAACAGACCTTGTCCTTGAGGAGCTATGCTGAGGTCAATAACTCCCTGCTCCCAACCACATTTGGTCGCAGCCACCCTTCCAGAGCTTGAAAAAATATTTTTCCTTTGTCCAAAACATTTTAAATCTAGTCAGTGTTTATTTACTGTCTGTTTCATTCTTCAGATATGCCTCTCCATGTCCGACGTAGTAGTGACCCTGCACTGATTGGCCTCTCAACCTCTGTGAGTGACACAAATTTTTCTTCAGAAGAGCCTTCCCGGAAGAACCCTACCAGGTGGTCCACGACAGCAGGCTTCCTCAAGCAGAACAGCCCCGGCGTGCCCAGCCCTCATGAAAGAAAGGTATATTTCTTTCTCCCTCTTCAGTAAATAAATGACAAATGTGCATGAATCTTGAATTGTTTTCTGCTTCTCTCATCTGCTTCTGGTTTAACCTTGTGTTTTCTGACCTTGTCCACCAAAGCCCAGCAGCAGCTGTGTTTGAGTCACACGTGTCCTGCCCTTCGCAGACTCTCGGTGATAACCACAGCAGGGACTCTAAAAACTTGATTTTTGCCCTTAGCTGTAGTTGAACCCCTGATTACTCACTATTCTGCAAAGTTTTTATTATTGAACTTTTTCTTAATGGTAGTTGGCCATGTCTATAATAATATTTACTGATCTCTGTAGAAGGCCTAGTGTCAGTGAATAATCTGCATGCCCACAGGTGATCTGGTTTGTCTTGTAACACAGCATTGCTAATTTGTGCTTTCTGAGGTTCTAGTCAAGTAATGCAAAACACAAGTTGCAAATAATTTCTCTTTTTGATAACAGTCTTAAAAATAAAACAGTGACAAGTAGTGTGAGTATTTTTTCCTTCATTTTTTCAATATGATTTCAGTGTCTCTACATGAATTGCATTATTTGCTAGAGGAGTAAGCAAGAAGCACTCTTCTCAGTGCAATGTTAAAAAAATTGGAAGAATCATTCCCTTTTATACAGATCCCACATTGCCCATAATTGTGCAGAAAAACTCAAAAGAAAAAAATGTATATTTTCTAATGGAAATGAGTAATTTTAAAAGAATGTTGCACTTTTGGTTGCCATTTTGACTAGACAACACAAAGTCCTCTTGGAAAATATGCAGCTTATTATAGCTTTTATTTTTTCCCCCTCATTCCTGTTAACTCTGTGTAGTATAAATGCAAACTGAGTCTTAGCAGTCAGGATTCACACACCCCAAATAAAGGAGTCTTTATACACTGCTAATGAACCAAACTATTTTCAGTGGGCCTTTGGACATTTCGAAAGAATCTATGAAAGCTCAGTGCTCATAGACATTGAAGTCCCTGTTCATGCAGAGGTGTCACTTTAACTTGGTATCATTAGGTTTCTGCTTGATCAGGATTTCAGGCAGTATGTTTTCTGTCACTGGTACTGGTGTGGCACAGAAGTGTATGCCATTCTGTAAATATGTGTTTTATACTATTCTGATTCAGAGAAGAAAAATGATAATCGAATCCATTTGAAAGTATTAACATTTCCAGTTAATTTTTGTGAAATGATAATGAGATGACACTTCATTACTCCACAAGCATGGATATGAAGGGCTATACGTAGCATAATCAGATTTCTTTGAGTGTTTGAAGTTAGCAGAAATTGGAGAGAATTGAACAGCAGCTAATCTTTCACTCTAGTCTTGCATCATTAGTTGTTCAGCATGTACTTACTGTTGATTTTTGTGAAAATATTTCATGGCTATTGGAGCACGGTGACCAAACTGGAAAGGAATGCATATGATCTCATGTAGGGATGGGAAGCAAGGCACCAGAGAACATTAAATCAAGGAGTTTGGAAAGAACTGAAGTTACATTAGTACAATAGATACTGATAATTTCTTTTATCATTTTTGAACACTATATAGTGATTGTTTGAATAGAACAGATCACTGTTTTAAATAGGTAAGATGCAATAAAGACCTGGAATTAAATAATTGCTTATATAATGTGTGTTATGAATTAATCCTGAGTTCATTTATGCCAGACTGATTTTTTTTCTGTTTTCAGTGCCTTGATTTCTTCACATGAGTCAAGATTTTGTAGCCAATCATATTTCTTTTAGGAATGGTTATTAAGAATTCTCATTTCTTTCACAGTATTAGCAACAATTTCATTTGTATTATTATTCTAAATGGTGGCATTTTTGATGTCCCTGTCACCAATATCTTACCAAAGTACTAACAATGAATTTTTACAAATTTATATGTTTTATTTGAGCTATAAGAAATCCTCAGTACTTTTCTTATGTTAAGTTGTTTTCTTCAGCTACACAGATAACAAAGAGATGGCTGTGCTTTGTTCCAGACTGTTTCATTGATTATAGATGACACAGACATTTTGAGAAAAGCAATGAGAACAATCTTAATTTTCTGCTCAGCGCATTGGGCTTGAGCACCCATATATCTTTTGTGAGTGGTTGGCACTATGTAATGTTTTCACTGCAGTTCTCTTTCTTGACAGCACAAGAACATATGTTCTTGGGCTGAGATTTGCAGCACAGTTGTAGATTAGCAACTTTGCCCCAGCAGTATCTTGCAGAAACATGAAAAGGGTTTCTGGGAGAGTTGCCAAAAGCTTCATCCACCTACTGACTCTAAGAAGTGACATTACTTTCAGCCCGTCACCTCTAAAGAGAAATAATTGACAGGTAGAAACCCTGTCCAACTTTGGGAGGAATTAGCACAGGGGAAGCTGCATGTGTCTGGCAGAAGGGATTTATTTCTCAGGGACAAGTGAGAGAGGACGTTTTATTGGTGTTTGTTTCATTTTGGGTATGAAGGCTTTGGAGTGGCAGGAAAACGGGCAGATGCCCAAGCTGAGATGAGATGAGATGAAGGGGTGAGAGTGCTGCCATGCACAGAAGGCTGTGAGGAGCCAGGACATATGCCAGTAGTTCTGGGCAAACAGAAAGAGGAAAGGGTGCTGGGGAAGAACAAAAATGTGGTGTTTGGAGGATCCTACTACTGTAACTGTAGTGCTGCCTGTAGTTACTGGGATAAATGAAATCCATGATAAATGGATAAAATGATAAATGACACACCAGGATCTCTTGTGTTCCTGAGAACAGAATGACCAGAGAGAGACAGTGTATGCTTTGGTGGGGCCTGAGTTGGTCCTGCAGAGATTTGGATGTGTGTTGAATCTGAGATGCATTTCTGTTATAATAAATAGTATATTGTGATATGAAATCCTTGCCCTAAACTGGGCATGCATTCTCATCCATTCTTCAAATCATGTTGTTGTAAAGAAACATCTTTTTTATTATGAGGATATCATAATACACTCTCTATCCTTAGAATTGGAATCTCACATAATTTCTACTTTCTACATTTTTCACCTGTGAGAGCAACTGGAAAGCAAGTGATTTTTGTCCCAAGGTAGTAATTTATTTGCAGAATTATTGATTATTTACAAGTGATTGTAATGCTGTTAACTGTACTTAGCTAGGTAATTCCTGACCTAATCCTTCCCATGAATGTTTCAACCAAATTAATAGGTCTTTCCATCTGTGAAATATTCACAAAATTGGCTCCTGATCACCCCTAGCTGGTAAATTTGCTTCTTGGGGTTTATTTTTCAAAAATTGAATATTAAAATAATTTTCAGATACTTTTGTGTGTGTGAGAGAGACATGTCTGTATTACGTGTTGACTCATAGCTTGACTTAATCCTGTCTCTTGCTTCCTTGAGCCATTCTAATGAAAAAAAGAAGAAATCTCCCAAGTAGAAAGCTCTTCTCAGAGGCCTGGAGTAATACCTGATTTGCAAGGTGTAGTTTTGTTTGAATTGTATTGAACTGTACAGGTGAACAGACTGTACACAGCTGAAGCATCTCATATGTGCTTTTTTCCACTACAGGAAAATCTTTTTTGATATCGTTGTTTTCTGAATAACTATTGATTTGAATCACATTCTTAGTAATTCAGTACCAAAGGCTATTGGCTTAACTAGCTGTCCTTAATAGATGTGAGCTGCATTAATGAAAATCATGTTTCTTTCCCCTTGGATGTTGTGTTACAGTTTTGGAAGAGTGTAAATGCAACAACCAGTTGCATGTAATAACGACTGTGAATTAATTGTCCCGTATATTTTCAGCGTGGTTTTTTAAATTTACACCTCCCTTTGGGGTGAGGAATGGTTTGTCATTACAGATTAGTTACCTGCCTTAAACTGCTTCTCTGGAAGATTGGAGGCTTATCCAGTTAACCTGCCTTGCTTAATGCAGGGATCCACTGTGGATAACTGGCTTATGACAGGCTTCCCACTGTGACTTCTCTGATTTTGATTCATATGTTGCCCTGTCGGAGATAACAACATAGGTACAGCAGAAAGAATTGAAAATGTGGGTTAAGAAGGAGAGCTCAAGAGAGAGAAAAATGTTTGTGCATGGACTTCTGTGCCTCTGGCTCTTGGGTTCACCCACCTGCAGCAAAGCAAATGGCTCACAATGTGCTCTGTGGGGTGGATCAGCAACAGCAGGCACAGAACTCGGTGTACTTGGCACATCATTTTGTAATTGCTTTTTGCCTTTGCTTTTTGTCTTTGCTGTTTAGTCAACAGTCAAACTTTTTGCTTATTTGTTGTTAAATGGGTTTGTCCACATATGTATTTTGAGGTGGAATATCACTGGGCCTTGTAGGAATAACATTTTTTTCTGGGATATGATTTCTTCTTACTTGGAAACCTAATTTTTTGGGGCTCTATAAACTTCAGAGAAAGAACTTGAAACTTCACG
This sequence comes from Thryothorus ludovicianus, assembly GCA_013397245.1. Taxonomy (NCBI): domain Eukaryota; kingdom Metazoa; phylum Chordata; class Aves; order Passeriformes; family Certhiidae; genus Thryothorus; species Thryothorus ludovicianus. Next base: position 1,341,616 of record VZTB01011867.1, on the reverse strand, counting down.
AGTGTTCTAAGTCTCATCTAGCATCAATTACCTTACCTGCAAAACACTGTGTTTCCCACATCTCCTATTGGAGGAGTTTTACTGTTCAATCACTGTTCCTGTGGGTTGAGACTGATGAGTACAAATTTTCAGATTGCCAAATTTTACATTTATGTGAAGGGTGCAATGCTTTCTAATCCGGTTTATAAATAGAATGAAAAAAAAAAATTCTCTAATGAAATGTGTTTAGACAAGAGAAAAGCATGCATACATTTTTTGAAAAGCTTCAACAGCAACGATATTTCAGTTTCAAACAAAAATTTAAATTGAAAATTAGTTTCATTTACCTTGAAGTCCTTTTTAAACACAACTTAGTGAAGATTGTTTTATCCTGTCACCAAAGACATGGTATTTCAATAGAATTTAAGTATAATGCAGAGGATTGAAGAGCCCTGTATTAGAATTGTATGTTAGTGTCCTTTTATAGCAGGAAGCCTAAATGGTTGAGTGTAAATCAATTAAATTAACTGGGGAAGATTATGGACTAAAAGACTGGGCACCATTCTGGGAGCCAAAGTGTTTCTGATGTTTCTTGGGAGCCTTAGTCTCTGGTTTTGACTCCTTCAGAAGGGAGGTATTGTGTACCTGGTGAACAGAATTGGTGAAGTGCTGTAATACAGATGAATCTGCTAAGGAGAAGTTCAGGATATCTGCAAAGAGCCTGGCATCTCTGTTATGAGAGGTTTTAAACCTCCACATGATGAATACAGCTTTCTGCTTTTGACCTAAAAATACAATGTTTTAAAGAGAAGTTCTGAGGGGTTCAATAGCCATGAATATTTCTTCATCCAGGTATATTTGTGCAGGGTTCTTTCCCTTTTCGATGAGATGGTGATGAGATTTTCATTTCAGACGTGATTTTGGATAGACTGAGAGGAAGGGAGAATGCGTGTGGGTTATCCACAGGTGATGAAATAAAGTGTTTTAATATGTAAAGTGTTATAGGAGAGAGATTAATGGAAAGTCAAGAAAACAGAAGTTATATGCATCAGTTTTCTTCCTTTGTGATAGTAACTTGTTGCTGGCAGTTTGTTGCATGGTGATTAAATAGTTCAGAGGAATTGTACCCAAAGAGAGTGCAATATGAAATCAGCACAGTATGTGTTCTTTTTGTCCTGGGTGGTGTGTAAAATTCATGACTTTCCCAGAATCACAGTTCAGCTGAAGTTGGAAGGTACCTCAGGAGAATGTCAAGTCCAGTCTGCCTGGTCAGAGCAAGGTCAGCTAGAGCAGGTTACTCAGGTCTGTGTCCAGGCAGCTTTTGAGTATAAGGATGGAGCCTGCCCCATCTTTCTGAGCAACCTCTACCCGTGTTCGATCATTCTCAGAATAAGAAAGTTGTTTTCTTATGTTTTGATGGAATAATTTGTGTTTCTTCCTGTGCCCTTTGCCCCAGGTGCTTTTATGAATACCATGAAGAATTATCTGACTATCTTCAGCAGAGTAGCTGGTGATATTTTATTGCAATGAAAACTTTATGAAGGAGCTCAAAATTCTCGACTTCCAAAATGTTAGAGCAAATATAATATTTCTTATCATCACCAGCAGATTGGGAATAAGAGACACAGAGTGAAAAATCCTTGCCTAGTGCAGAGGTAACAGCCAGTGTGCATCATTTGATGCTGTTCTGATTGCTGAGGACTGTGTACATGGACAGGATTCAGCTGTTGGCATTCAAAAATCAGTCATGACCACATGTTAAGCAGGGAAGAAGCCAACAACAAAACCAATAAATCCAAAGTGAAGGTATAATTTTCTCCATCTCCTTAGTTGTTTTACCTCTTTTTGCTCCAAGTCATCCGTTCGTGGATGCCCATCTGTGGGATCTCCTCTCTGTCCCCCTAAAGAGACAGATACCAGTGAAACACCTGAGAGCTGGTGAGTTTTTTCCAGTTCTGCTCTCAGGCTGAGCAAGTCTGTTAAACACACTCCCTTTGGTTTTCATCAGTGATGTAGGGAGAATGTGTATTTGTGTCCCAGTGCTGTGCTATGCCATGTCTCACGCCAGGAGACAGGTGAGGAATGTCTGGGTGAGCAATGTCTGCTCCATAGGTGAGGGGACACGGTGCTGCATCCTGAGCTGGGAGTGCCAAGGAGGGTCAGGATGAACAAGTCTCTTACTCCTGATGAAGGAGTGGTGGAATGTGCATAGGTTGTTTGTCTTTCCACTTCTGTAAGTGCAGTGTACAGCACCTCTCTGGGAGCCACTGAAAGCTATACTGAGAGCACAAAGCTCTCAAGTCCATGGGATAGGATAATTGAAAACTCCTCTGCCATTCTTCTAAGTGAGGGTGTCCTTTGTAAATTCTCATGTTTAAGTGTTCGTCTCTGTTGGTTTTAATTTTTTATGCTTTTGCAGCTCTCTTTGGTTTGAAACACTGGTCCTGAAAGAGTAGATTGATAAAAGATTAAGTTTAAAAAAACCCCAACCATTAGGTGTTCAGGTTTAGTGGATTTTTTTATTTCCAAAGGTTGGAAGCATATTTATTTTTGTTGGTAATAGCTTGATCTGTGTTTTGACCTGCTTTCATCTATTCAGTTCTAACCTACAACCATGCAACCATATACACTTGTTGTTCAAGAGCTTTTGCAGACTGAGATATTTGTCTGTCTTGCTTTCTGATTATCGAGGTTGTGTATTGGTGCAAAATATGTTTGAATTTTGGCTGAACATGTAACTTGCAAGAAAAAGAAGTTTAGAGTACTAGTCAGGTTTCAAATTGTGCTTCTCAGCAGTGTTCAGACATGAATCTGCAAGTTTTAAACAGTGAATATTTGTTTTTTGCAAAATTTACTGCATTTTTAAATTTGCTTATCTCATCTAGCAATGAATAAAGATGCGAAAACCAGGCAGTATCAGAATATGTGGAACTAATCAGTGCAAAGGAATAGTAAGGCTGGGATGTTAAGCTTTAGTTAGTGGGGAAAATCATCTCCAATAAATACAGGAATTCCTAGCCACCTTTTGCACTTACTTGTGTTATGACTGATTTCGAGGCTGAAACAGAGGTCACTTAGCTTGGTTTTGTTTCACAGCCTGATGGGATGGCCATTGTGTGCTACCATCCAGTTTTATTGTCTCTTTATAAACAAGCTCTTCAGCTCTTGTATAGGTGCCCATTAAGAGCATTGCCTGCTGAGCATGTGGAGTAAATGAAATGTGGACAAAAGGTAAATCCATGAGGTGAAGAGAGAAGGGAAACTGTTCAGTATGAGGAAGACCAGTGAGACTGCGAGGAGCCGAGGGTCTGTGTGCTGCTGTAAACTCACATAAAAGAGAAACTCTGCTACCTGCCCCTGGCCTGGCTCCTCTCTGGGCCTTTCTCCACAGACCCCAGGAGGAACTCTGGGCTCTGAAAAGAATTGGCAAGTTGCAGGAGGTGATGGATGCTTTGCTGGGAGCCCAGTGGAGTTCCTGGTGTGTGTCATTCCATGTGGAGGAGGGCAGTGGTGTGGGTGACACTGGGGAAGGGTTCGTGTGGGGGAAGGTACCGTGGCCTTGGGACATTGCCCTTGTGCTGCTGACCTTAAAAACCTGCTCTTCTCCATGCTGGACAATGTCATGAAGAAAGGGGAAAATTCCATTAGTCAGAGAAGAGAGACTGGTTGCCTCATATCCCAGCCTCCTTTCTTCATTTCAGAGCATCAGATGCAAGTTTCTAAACATACAGACAGCCCGTTGCTGCATTTTAATGGTATGGCCAACTAAAAGCATCTAATCAACACTTACAGAGCTACTACTGGTGGTTTATAAGATATCCTTCATTTCAAAAATCTAAATATATGGTCTTTGTGAATTTTCCTGTATCCCCTTGTTTCCTGTTTCTCTTCGCTTCACAAATATGTTTAGTATTGGCATTCTATTTGTTAAATCCTATTTTCAGGGGCTGCTTTGAAATTAATTAATTAGCAGCTTTTTTCCCCTTCTTTTATTTCTTGGCTCTCCCAGGGAATCAAATGAATCATGTCAACGCTTAAAATAAACAAACAACTTTACAAATTATAGTTTCTCTGAATCCAAATTGGCATAAAATGTCTAAATTTGGGTACAAAAGCAAATATCTGGTGAAAATGGCAGGACTGTGCATAATTATATTATTGCATTTAAACAGATACCCATATAGATTCATGTGTAGGTGGATTTACATAAAAACTCTTTGGATGCCTTTAAAGTGGCACAGGAAAAGAGAATATTCAATTGAATAAAAAATAGTAGAAGGGGAAATGGTTTTCTAAATATAATGTGTAGGAGAATCAGAACTGTAGCTTTGTGACACTTTAACTTAACTGGTTCATTTATTTTTCTCTAAAATGGAGCCTTGGAAAGCCATGTCTTTTTAGTTACGCTTACAGAAATAAAAGGCAGTTTCTGAATTATAATTACTGAATAGAAACTGCTGTATGTTGAGTTGTTTTGCATTATCCCTTGTGGGGGTTTATGAGGAGATTAATAAGTAGAGAGTAAAAGGAAGAAGCAGCTTCTTTCCTATCCCTCCATCTAGGAAATAACAGCGCACACTGTTTGGAAACTTCTGGCTTTGCATGTGTATGTGCAGAGATCATGACATTTTTCATTTTTGTGTTGTAAACAAGAGAGAGCAACAGAATGTTTTGGATAGGCAGTATCATGTTTTTTAGTTTACTCTTAATTTAGCCCATATTCTTTGACACTGAATGTTTACATATAACACGAGTTGCACAGAAAACTATCTGTTTATCATGGCCCATAGTTATTGCTTTTTTTTTAAGGTCAGGGCTTGCTTGTCAGTCAAAGGATAACATGGAATATATAAATTGGAATAGCATAGCTCTGGAAATTTCTGAATGTAAGGTGATAGAACTTGAGCAGAACACTTGCTTTTCAATTGCTTTTTTCCTTGTTGGCATCTAATGAGCTCTTCTAGAAGGATAATACATTAATTCCTTTCAAGGAGCTATACAGAGGATGATTTCTGAGACAAGTCTTTCTGAAAAAATCCAAAAAATCTGGAGTGGTCATTCTTCTCATCTATTTTTACCATAAATAGGGCATGAAAGTTCTTTATTAGACTATTATATTTGTATCTTCTGCAAATCAGTTTTTACCAGTTGGAAATGACCCCTGTTCTAGGTCAGAGCTGATGGAAGGCATGAAGCTGTGGTAATTCTTTAATGTGGGAGTCCTCTTTTGCTTTACTCCTTGGAGAGTGACCTCAGATCAAAGGTTTCTGGTACTGGGTGACTGTAACTCATTCCTTCTTCTCTGCTCTAAGTGCCTGGGCTGTATCTGCATTATTGCAGCTTCTGGAGTCATATTCTTCAGTATCTATCAGGAAAAGAGCAGCCTTGGAATACTGAATCTGCTGGCAATATAAGGAAGCTCACCCCAGCAGCAGTGTCAGTGTTCTGAGATATATGGATATATGGTTATAGGAAGTGACTGGTACAATTAGTTTGGAGGTAAACTACTGACATTTGGGAGAAATTTTTGTTAAAAGATGCTATGTTAATAAGGAGAACAGTTCCAAATCTGACATCTGTCTAGGGTTTTTTTTAAAATGGAATTTCTGTTCATGCAATGCATCTTTTGAGTTAATTAATTTTATATATGTAATATATTTTCCATGTAAAATAGACATTATTTGTGCAGCCTTCTTTGTTTTTTGGTTTTGCTTTTTTTGGAAATGGGGATCCATTTGGTCTTAACCCATACTTATTTGTCTAAAATCCAGTTAAAAAGCAACCACAAAACCTCAACCAAATAAAAAACACCAGGAATTGATTTGCCAGACCATCAGGCAGCATGGGAAATAGGTCTATGTGTATATTATTTCATTTATAAGCAGATGTTTTCATCAGACAGAGTTACTTACATAAACTGTGTGAATATTTTGGTAATTAATTACAGCTTTTAGCATCCTGTTTGAGAGTGATGCCAAATTGTTCAGGGTCTAACATGGTCATAGTGCAACATTAAAAGAAAGAACAGCCTTTTTAACCTTTACAGTGATTCAACAACAATAATTGCCCTTATAGAATTGAATTTGCCCAAAGTCTTTCAGGTGAAATTATAACCTCAAAAGACTAAACAAAATTTTTTTCTTCATCTCTCATCACGAATCCTCTCTCAGTCTGAGGCCATCATAAGGAGCTAAAGCTGAACAAACAAGCAGCCTTTTCCAAAGTGTGTGGGACACAAGGAAAAAGACTGGATAGCAAAAATTGATCAGTGCCAAAATGATCTCTCTTAGTGAGTGTCCTAAAGGATACATGAACTATTTGCTGTAGAAATAATTAAAGTGAAAACTTGGTTTGAATTTTTGAATTGTCTTTCAGAGAATTACTTTGAAGAGGTCTTCAATGTATTTTATTTTACCCCTGTTGTAGTGCTGTCTAGTGTAGTTTTGGTGCAAATAAGCAACCGAAATTTGCCACACTGTAGCCATTCAGGAGGTGAAACAAAGGAAAAACTCAGATTTTGCACTATTTGGAAAGTAGCAAATGATTCAGGAGATGTGGAACTGTCACCACGCCCTGTGGAGAATGTTCTGGTTGGATTGTGATGCTGGGAATTTGCAGGGGTACAACTGCAAGTTAACATTACAAGTGAGTTTATGCAATGACAGCTAGTAATTGAAGTACACAGATCATTCTAATGTGTCATTTTGTCTACAAGCTGCAGAATCTTTGATGAGACTCTTATATATTGCAAATCATCTGGAATTAAAAATATAGCAAAATCAATTCATTTTTCCTGTCTCCTTTTCCCCAGTCCTCCTGCAAAACCCCATAGGGACACCATGCTGAACTAAATCTTAAAAGTGTTATATTATGTGTCCTCATTAAAAATTACTCCAAAATGCTGCAGTCAAGTGTGGTGGTCATATTATGACTTGGCAGTTTTAGTATTATATTGAACAATTTCCATTTCAAACATGATAAAGCTGACATGGCCCATGGTCTCCAAAGATGTTTAGGAAAGAAACTGCTTTTAAAAAAATTAGAGCATTTAATTGTAACTGATGTTGCATGTCAGCCCTGGTCCCAGAAGGGCTTACAGCTGCATTTCCAGAAATGGGAATTCCCTGTGTGACCCTGATGGCTTCTGTACCATGAAATCTTCTCCTTTATGATATTGCAGCTAAAAGTGACACACACCTTTTTCAGCAAGATGTTGGGAGCATGTGTGCTAAAGCTAGATCATGCTGCAGACAAATACAGCTTTCTGGATTAGCAAAGAATATTTTACACAAAAAATCCCCAAACAATATATAAATAGCAGCATCAGTTGGCTCAGTAAGTCCCAATGCCTACGCTGCAGTGATGTTTTTCACCTGTACCTCTGTAGTTTGTTAGCACAGCTATCTTTGAATTAGCTCTGGCAGTAATGGAAACCCCTGCAAACAGGGGATGTGGGGAGCCAGGAGCACCCTAAGGCTGTAGGTGTCTGTGGGGAGGGTGGTGTGTAGGTGTCTGTGGGGAGGATGGTGTGTAGGTGTCTGTGGGGAGGATGGTGTGTAGGTGTCTGTGGGAAGGATGGTGTGTAGTCTCTGTGGGGAGGATGGTGTGTAGGTGGTGTCTGTGGGAGGGATGGTGTGTAGGTGTCTGTGGGGAGGGT